>JAAKBH010000770.1:0-115594 GCA_019776075.1 Amaranthus palmeri
AGAACAAGAGCTTCCATTACCATCCCAGATGTAAGCTAGCCAACATAACACAACTCCTCTTCGCAGATGACCTTCTTATGTTCTGTAGAGCGGACATTGCCTCAGTCCAAAGCATGATGAGCACCTTCCACATCTTTTCTAAGGCATCTGGGTTGGAGGCAAACACGAGCAAAAGCAATGCATATCTATCAGGGATCGATACTCAGCAAAAAGGGCAGATTCTACACTACCTTAACATGGTTGAAGGCACCTTCCCTTTCAGATACTTGGGGGTTCCCTTGCACTCCAAAAAGCTGAACTCGCGTGATTGTAAACCACAGGTGGATAAGATTGTTGGCAGGATTGGCTACTGGTCTTCTCGGTTACTCTCTTATGCAGGTCGAATCCAGCTGGTTCGTAGTGTGATTGGGGGTATGCTTAACTTTTGGGCCCAAATCTTCTGTCTGCCGAAAAAACTCCTCAAAATGGTTGAGAGCATCTGTAGATCGTATATTTGGTCAGGTAAAGAGGGTATTTCAAAGAAAGCTGCAGTCTCCTGGAACCAAATGTGTTTGCCTTTCTCTAAGGGAGGCGTCAATCTTCGTGATATGTACGTGTGGAACAAAGCCGCCCTCCTCAAGCATTTGTGGAATATTGCTCGTCATAAGGAGAACCTGTGGGTGAAATGGATCCATAGTTATTATATGAAAACCCATAATATTCTTGAGGTGAACCCCTCCATTCATGCTTCCTGGAGTTTCAAAAAGATCATCAAACAGAGAAGCTTATTTGATCGACTAGGGGGATGGGAGAAGATTACCAAAGAGGGCGCCTTCTCTATTGGGAGGACATATGAGCTTCTTATTGCGGATGCCCCAAGGGTACACTGGGGGAATATTATGAGTAGGAATGTGGCTAGCCCCAGTGCTAGGTTTATCACTTGGCTTGGTATTCAGAATAGGTTGGCTACAAAAGACAGGGTAGGCAAATGGATGCAGCTTTCAGATGACTCGTGTGGTTTGTGCAATGGAGCTAGGGAAATAGTGCAACATCTGTTTATGGACTGTGCTAATGCCAAGAATATTAGAGCCAACCTGTTCAAGTTTCTGGCCTGCGGCCTAGACGACAACCATATGGACGACGAAATCCTCCACATGAGCAAGCTGAACAAGAAGAAGACTGATCGGGCTAAGCTTATTGTAGACGCTTGGACTGAAACGATCTATTGCATCTGGATGCAGAGAAACAAAAATCTTTTTGATAACCATAGGCTTAGTGTGAAAGAAGTAGTTGATTATATAGTGTTTAGATTAGCTGGGAGAGTAAACAGTAGAATGGCTGATATGCTTGTAACTAAGTAGGTAGTTTTTTGGGGTTTTTGGGCTAGCGCTCCTCTTTTTGTCAGAGCGTTGGCGTTTTTGGTGGCTCGGGCGGAGTTAATTTCCACCCGAGCGTTTGCTGTTTTCTCCTTTTTGGTATATAATACAAATCATTTGACAAATATATATATATATATATATATATATATATATATATATATATATATATATATACATATATATATATATATATATATATATATATATATATATATATATATATATATATATATATATATATATATATATATATATATATATATATATATATATATATATATATATATATATATATATATATATATATATATATATATATATATATATATAATATTCAAAAGAAGCTGGGGAACAGTTGGATGTGGGCTACTAATTATGAACACAGTGAAAGAGGTAGAATATGGGTGGGTTGGAGACAGGACAAGTGTAAGCTGGAGGTTTGTCAAGCTCATCTACAGTTTATTTCTACTAAGATCACCCCTATAAATACTCAAGATAGCTTTCATGTTGTTTTTGTTTATGGTTTGCATACGGTGAGAGACCGTAAAGAGCTGTGGAAAGATTTGTCTAATGTGGATTATGATACTCCTTGCCTCTACATAGGAGATTATAATGCCATTTTTAAGGAAGATCACAGGATGAATGGTTCGCAAGTCTCTACTTACGAAATCAATGACATGCTCCAGTGGATGGAAAGTAGAGTTCTCTTCTCCATAGGTGAAAAAGGCCACAAATACTAATGGTCGAACAGAGAGAAAGGAGAAAATCGCACCCACACTAAAATTGATCATGCAATTGGGAACATACCGTGGCAGAACGCCTTCAGTCACGTTAAAGCTCACTACGCCAACCCGCAGACATCGGATCATACCCCCATCATTGTTAACCTCATGAAGCTTGACCATAGCCAGGGCAAACCCTTCAGGTTCTTCAATTACCTTTGTGACCATCCAGATTTCACTCAAGTTGTCAAAGATGCGTGGCAGAAAAAGGTTAAAGGCTCAGGGCTCCAAAGAATCTGGTATAAGCTGAAAAATGTCAAAATAGGGCTGAAGCTTCTTCACTCTCGGGAGTTCGCAGGGGTAGCTGACAGAATTAGAAATTGGGAAGAACAACTTGAAATTGTCCAGAATGATATGCAAAGCCACCCTACAGAGGAAGACCTTCATATGAGAGAAAAAAAAGCAATTGATCAAGTGAGGAAATGGAGAAAGATAGAAGATAAAGCTCTCATCCAAAAGGCTAGAATTAGCTGGCTACAACATGGGGATGAGAACTCGGCTTACTTTCATGCTACTATCAAAGAAAGACAAGCCAAAAACAGCATTCTGGAGATGCAAAACAAAGAGGGCAAATGGTTAAACACAACCCAGGAGATCCATGATGAAATCACCAATTTCTATCAATCTCTTCAAGGGTCGGAAAACACAAACCTTCAGGTGATAGACAGAGCTACCATGAGAAAAGGGTCCCAGGTTAATAATGCCAATAACCGGATGCTCATACAGGATGTGACTGAGGAAGAAGTCAAAGATGCTCTCTTTGGGATAAATGACAATAAAGCCCCGGGAATAGATGGGTTTAATGCTTGCTTTTTCAAGAAGACTTGGGGGATTGTAAAGGAAGACATGATCACAACCATCAAAGACTTCTTCAACAACAACTGTATGTTTTCTCCGATCAACTGCACGTCAGTCACCTTAATCCCTAAAGTGACTAATGCTAGTAAAGTTGGGGATTTCCGCCCGATTGGTTGTTGCACGGTCATATACAAAATCATTTCGAGAATTCTGGCTGGGAGACTTCAAAAGATGATAGGTACAGTGATTGATCATGCCAAATCTGGTTTTATTCCTGGGAGACAAATGGCCGACAACATTTTTCTAGCTGCGGAGATTATTAAAGGGTACTCTCGCAAGAACAATAGTGCTAGATGTATGGTTAAAATGGACCTTAGGAAAGCCTATGATTCGATCAGCTGGACATTCCTGCTCTCGGTTATGGAAGAAATGGGCTTCCCTCCTAAGTTTGTCGAGTGGATCAAAGCGTGTATCACTACGGTGTCCTTCTCTATTCTGGTGAATGGCAATCCTCTAAAGCCCTTTGATGCAAAGAAAGGCCTTCGACAGGGTGATCCTATATCTCCGTATCTGTTTGCTATAGCCATGGAATATCTGTCTAGAATCATGCACAAGCTGTGAAATTCTTCAACTTTCCACTACCATCCCCGGTGCAGAAAGAATGATATAACTCACCTCCTGTTTGCAGATGATCTCCTAATGTTCTGTAGAGCTGACATCCTCTCTGTGCGTGACTTGATGATCTCTTTCCAAAGTCTCTCCAGGGCCTCAGGTTTGGAAGCTAATACAAGTAAAAGCAATGTGTACATGAGTACATCTCAGGAGTGACGGATAACTGTAAAGAGAGTATCCTGCAGGAGTTAAGCATGGAAGAAGGTGACTTCCCATTCAGATACCTTGGGGTTCCTCTTCACTCTAAAAAGCTCAATGCAAGGGATTGCAGACCACTTGTAGATAAGATTATTGGTCGTATTGGTTTTTGGTCCTCGCGCCTTCTCTCTTATGCAGGACGGATTCAGCTAGTGCGCAGTGTTATTGGGGGTATGATCAAATTTTGGGCCCAGATTTTCTGCCTCCCGAAAAAGCTGATCAAGATGGTTGAAGATGTTTGCAGATTCTTCATTTGGACAGGTAAAGAGGGGCTCTCCAAAAAAGCTGCAGTGGCGTGGAACCAAATGGTCTTACCCTTCGTCAAAGGTGGGCTTAACATCAGAGACATGTATAGTTGGAACAAAGCAGCGGTTCTGAAGCACTTGTGGAACTTGGCAACTAAGAAAGACAATCTATGGGTAAAATGAGTGCATAGCTACTACATGAAGGGGATGACAATTCAAGATGTGAAAGTCTCAATACATGCCTCATGGATCTTTAAGAAAATTATCAAGCAAAGAGAGCTAGTGAATCGGTTAGGGGGATGGGATGCCATTACAAATGGGAAAGACTTCACCATTGGCAGAACCTACGAGAAACTCATGGAGGAAGCCCCTAATGTGCCTTGGGGGAACATCATGATCAGAAACGTTGCAAGCCCGGGAGCTAAATTCATCACTTGGCTAGCTATCCAAAACAGATTAGCTACTAGAGATCGCATAGGCAAATGGATGGAGATCGATGATGACAACTGTGTCTTATGTAGTGGAGCTAAAGAATCTAGTCACCACCTGCTCTTTGATTGCCCTAATGCTCGAAGTATCAAGAACCAGCTCTACAGTTTCCTTCCAATTCCTGTCAATGAACCGAGTCTACAGGCCGAAATTTGCTGGATAAGTAAGCTCAACAAAAAGAAAACTGACCGTGCTAGAATGATTGTGGGGATATGGACGGAGATGATTTATGTCATTTGGATGCAACGGAATAGGAAAATTTTTGAGAACCGAACCTTCAGTTTGAAGGAGACCATTGATTGTATAGTGTTTAGATTAGCTGGGAGGGTTAAGGATAGAATGCAGAACATGCTTGTATCTATTTAGGTGTAGGTTTTTGGGTTATTGGGCTCTCGCTCCGCTTTTTTGTAAGGAGTGATAGCGTTTTTGGTGGCTCGCGTTGGAGTTAATTTCCAAGCCGAGCAAGCCCTCTTGTATATTGTTCTTGGTCTGGTATATATCCCAAATCATTTGAACAAATATAATATATATATATATATATATATATATATATATATATATATATATATATATATATATATATATATATATATATATATATATATATATATATATATATATATATATATATATATATATATATATATATATACTAGATATATATAGATATTATATATAATATATAGATATATATATATATATATATATATATATATATATATATTATATATATATATATATATATATATATATATATATATATATAAAGCTATTGGCTGTTAAACCTTGGCTGCGGTTCCTAAAAAAAGCAGCCTTTAATGAAAGGAAAAAGGGCGAAAAAAAAAGGAAAAATTACCTAGAATAATACGACCTTTCACTGATTTTCCCAAGAATAATATGAACTTTCAATTAACCACCAATAATACGAACTTTGACATGCATTTTCCGCTGGCATACATGACCTGTTTATAACCGCTAGTACATGTCTTTTTTTGACCGTTGCTCAGCAGGTTTCAACCGGTAGTACGAACTTTCAATTAACCACCAATAATACGAGATGAAACCTGCTGAGCAACGGTCAAAAAAAGAACTGTACTACTTGTTATAAACAGGTCATGTATGCCAGCGGAAAATGTATGTCAAAGTTCGTAATATTGGTGGTTAATTGAAAGTTCGTATTATTCTTGGGAAATCAGTGAAAGGTCGTATTATTCTGGGTAATTTTTCCAAAAAAAAAAATATCTTAAAGGCTGCGGTTTCTAGTAGAACTGCAGCAAATAAGTTAAAAAAAATCAACAAAGCTTTGGCTGCGGTTTGTGTTTGGACGTAGCAAATATCTGTCTTTATTAAATGAGGCATCCCTTAAATCAGAAACCCTAATTAGGCGCCGTCTTTAAAAGACCTTAGCAAGTATATGTCTTTATAAGAAACCCTTTATCTCCCTTAAATCAGAAACCCTAAAAAAAAAAAATCCTTGAGGCGTCGTTTTCATTGATGAAGCAAACTTCAAGGTTTCTTAAATCAGACCTGATTGATGAAGCAAACCCTAAAAAAATATCCTTAAATCAGATATCATCTTCTATAGGCGCCGTTTTCATTGATAAAGCAAACAGATGTTGCAACTACTTGGTCTTCGATCTCTTCTTCTTCTTCTCTGATTTTAAAAAACTCAAGTCTCCATTTTCGTCTGTTCTTCCTTCCTTCGTTTTTTGAAGATGAAGCCTACCAGATCTAGGAGATGAAGATGAAGATGAAGCCTACATGATCTGGAAGATGAAGCCTGGTAATTTCTTCTGATTTTCGTCCTAATTTCGTTTTTTGAAGAAGATGAAGATAAACCTTCCTTCCTGCGTTTCGTCTGATTTCTTTGTAATTTCGTTTTTAGATTTTCGTCTGATTTTTAGATTTTCGCCTAATTTGTAATTTTTAGATCTATTTTGGTAATTTCGTCTGATGAAGCAAACGGATGTTGAAACTTCTTGGTCCTAATTTATTTTTGTTCTTCGTAAATTATTTTTGTTATTTTGTAAATTATTTTTGTTCATTGAAAATTAATTTAGTTTTTGGATCTATAAAATTTGAATAACATGGCGTCAGAAATAAAAAAAAAATAGGCCTTAAAGGCTGCGGTTTTTTAAGATGTCCGCAGCCTTTAGTCTCTTTTTTTTATTCTTAATATGGTCTATTGGCTGCGGTTTTTAGTACCGCAGCCAATAACATTTTCTCATTTGCTGCTACTGCAAAGGCTGCGAGTCAGAACCGCAGCCTATACCCCCAAAATAACCGCAGCCTATCTCGTTTTTTCCATTAGTGTGTGTGTGTGTGTGTGTCTATATATATATATATATATATATATATATATATATATATATATATATATATATATATATATATATATATATATATATATATATATATATATATATATATATATATATATATATATATATATATATATAGGGGAGGGATCCAATGAGAAGGGTAAGAAGGATTCTACACCCTTGATTTCACATACATAAAAAAATCTATGGTCACGATTTAGCAAAAAACGCATAATTGTAAAAGTAACTATGTTACACAGAAAGGTAACTATGACATCAATTTTAAAATGCTCTTTTTTTATAACATAGTATCCAATTTCGGATACATAGTAACCAAAAAAATCAAACAAAAATCCTTCTCATCCTTCTCATTTTAAAATCCTTCTCATTTGATCCTACATATATATATATATATATATATATATATATATATATATATATATATATATATATATATATATATATATATATATATATATATATATATATATATATATATATATATATATATATATATATATATATATATATATATATATATATATATATATATATATATATATATATATATATTAATTTTTTGTAAATAAATCTATACAACAGTTTCATATAATTTTTCCTTAATATAATTGTGTAGTCCGTGTTGCGCCCTTGGCCACTCCTTAAATTCCTTGAAGATAATTATTTTTTTAAAAAAAACCTACAAGATAAACTAAAATAGTAAAATATGTAAACACAATAATGAACCAAAGTAA
This sequence comes from Amaranthus palmeri, assembly GCA_019776075.1. Classification (NCBI taxonomy): domain Eukaryota; kingdom Viridiplantae; phylum Streptophyta; class Magnoliopsida; order Caryophyllales; family Amaranthaceae; genus Amaranthus; species Amaranthus palmeri. The sequence continues at coordinate 7,619 of JAAKBH010000770.1, forward strand.
ATGATATAAAAAATTGAACTTGATCGTAAGCTGAGAGAAAATAATCAATGACTTCGGATAATCAATGAGTTACTTGATTATTAATTGGCGTGAACCAGACAATCATAAAAAAATGACAGTAGAAGTCAAACACCCTCCTACTTTTTCCAAGCATGGGACTAGTAGTAAGTGACAACTGACAAGCACTCCCCAACAAAGTTATTACTACTCCGTTCCTTTGAAATTGCATCAAAGAGGATATTGTGTATTTTTAAGAAAGTGGTAATAAATGAAGAGAAAGAATGAATTGTGTGGATGATATTAAAAGAGGGTTAAAATGTATGGATGAGATTAAAAGAAAGTGGTGGGCCACTATCCAAAAAAGGAAATGATGCAAATTAAGTGGGACAAATCAAAATGGAAAATGATGCAAATTCAATGGGACGGAGGGAGTATCTCTAATTTGTTTATCAATTAATTAGGTTGTTATCAATTAAAATTTCGTGCATTCAAAATCAAAGAAATGAGCCCTTATCAGAGAAGATCAATTCTCGTATTTAATTCGTGCCTGAAAAAAATTGTAACATCCCGTAGTTTAACTCATATCGTTTAAAAGAGAAATAGACTTTTTGAAGAACCAAATACTGTTCGAGTCAAACCAGGGCGTTAAACGGTTAGTTAAAACGGATCAAGCGAAACAAAACTTGCGGACCGAGTTCTAATAGTGCTATAATAATCTACCATACATAAAGACTAAGCAACAAATAAGTTTGAAAAGGTAGTGCTAATTATTACAACTCGAGAGCGTTCACGTCTCATAAAACCAACATTTAAAAAGTACGAAAACTTAAGTTCATAATAAATTCTGATTCTAACGTTTTATTTCTCCCAGAGTAATCCTCACTCCCCACCTGCAATTAACTTACTGCTAGTCATCATCCAAGGAGGAAACGACATCATCGCAGGATCGTTAAGACCAAAAAGTGTACACGTCAGCAAGAAGTCATAATTCAATTAATTCGAGTACGACAAATTAAAGATATTAACTTTAATAATTTTTTATTTAAGTTAGTCAGCGATACTGCTGTATCTTTTTCAGCCATACTGCTGTATCTATTCCAGCCATACTGCTGGTACCACTTCAAACTCCATAGGCGAGACAATACATTAGGGGGAGCTAACCCCTAAGCAAGTCTCTACCATAGACACACGTCCTACTTCGGTGCCTATGGTTAAGTATGCATACCCCCGCGGTGGCTCTTAGGCTCCAAAGGCCGCGAGTAATTCATTCCACCAATTAACGTCATACTACGTCTACTTTCAAGTTAGTGAGGTCATATTACCTTTGCTTATTAAAAGTTATAATATAATAAATTATTCGGAAGCGTATCAATATTCATATTACATGCCCATACTTTACCTTTGTTACCATATCATATGGTATTTAACATATACTACAATTCTATGCTGCGTGTACGTACCTTAAACAAGATAACCAATTCTCAAACGTCTTAATCAATTCCCCGTCACGAATCGACTTCCTACAAGGTTCAATCGTATTCGGGAAATAAGCACACATACACACTTTCCTCAAATCAAACCAAAATACATACATATAACTACTACCACTTCTATAATACCACAAACATCATGAACATCTATCACATACTATAACATGGTAAACGCACAAAATAAGACAGCATACATAATATATCCAGAAACGCGACTTAACACTGTCAAACAGAAAATTCGACTTCACCGTTGCGTCCGAAAGGCATCAAAACCCCCTTGTACCAATTTTCATAATTTATAACATAGTATTAGTATTTTTAACTTAATTTCAAAGCCAAAAATGCTCCAAAAACACCCTTTGTTCACCATTTTCAAAACCTACGGGATTTTGTCAATATTTATTAAAAATACATACAAATTCCAATGTTCACATAACCTATTAAATTCATACCATCAAAATCATAAACTCATGCCTACATATTAAAAGTCATTTTCATAAGTTCAAAATAATTCATTTCTTACAAATACAATTTTTCCTAAACAAATCATTCATCAACACATTAGAATTTACATACCACACAAAAATAATTCCTCATGCTACAACACAAATTTCTCTATGAACAACCCTAAATTACATATGTGTTGCTATTATTATTATTTTTTTTTTTCTATATTCACCCATCATCTTAATTTAACATACTCATATTAAAAAAAATATATCTTACAACAAAACATCTTACACTAAAATTTGACAAGGCATATATAAAATTCATACCATCACTTTAAATCATGAAAGAAATGTCCATGTATCAAAAATTCACAAATCACATAATTTAATTTAAACTTAATATAAAAATAAATGGAGATTTATACTTACAATTATGTGAAAAACACCAAAAATCAAGGTTACAAGAAGGTACTAGGCATGTGGCTTGCTAGAGTTTTATGAGAATTTTCTTGAGGTTTCTAGGAATTTGAGAGAGTTTTCTTAAAAACTTTAGGAAGAAAGGAAAGCAAAAATAAAAAGATGATTAAGGAATTAAAAGAGTATAATTAGAAGGAATTATTGTCATGATCTTTCAATTACTCAAATGGGGGTTACAAACCACACCAAAAGACCCCATTATTTTTTAATGGGTTAAGGAAAAAGATGGGTTAAGGATTGCCCCTTTCCATCCTATTATTATTATTATTTTTTTTAATTTTTCAAATAAAAAGATGGGTTAAGGGATAAGTTTGGGTCCAAAATAATTTTAATAGTCAAAAGGATTGAAATCTCATGGTCAAGCCCAAAATAAATAATTAAAAATATTATTTATATAAAGTAATATTACTAGTATATATCGGGGTGTTACAGACTACCCCCCTTAAAAAGGTTTTGACCCCAAAACCACAACTTACAAACACAAGACACAAAACAACCACCCACACAAAACCTACAATACAAGCCTAGGTCAAAATAACTAGGTCAAAACAAGCACGCAACAAAAGAAACTAGGTCAAAATAACTCAACGCGCGAAAATCCTATCGCCTTCCACCCCCCTTAAAAAGTTACGTCCCCGTAACTCACTAATCTGAGAGAAAAGGTGCGGATACTTCTCTCGCGTGGAAGCTTCTGTTTCCCAAGTTGCCTCTTGTGACCGATGATTTCACCATAGGACTTAAACCATTGCAACATCCTTTCGCCGAGTACTGCGAACCTTTCTGTCTAAAATCTGAACAGGTTGCTCCTCACAGGTTAGGCTCTCATCAAGCTTTAATGGCTCTAGGTCTAGGACATGCGAAGAAGCTGCAACATAGTGTTTTAACTGGGAGATATGAAAAACGTCGTAAACCTTACCCAGCGCACTAGGCAACGCTAACCGGTAAGCTAACTTCCCTATCCTTTTCACAATATCATAGGGACCAATGAAACGTGGCTTAACTTTCCACGAGCACCAAAACGAACCACGCCTTTCATTGGAGACACACGGAGTAGAACTGATGTGCAAATTTTATTTAACCGCAAGCGCACGGTGTACGTGTAGTCGCGGGTCGAACATCGGTTGATTAGATTGCTAAAGGGAATAAAATGTTGATTTGTTTGAACTAACGACTACGAATGCTATAATTAAAATGGATATAAGCTATATGATGATGAGATCTAGGGTGTCGGGAATCCCCTAAGGTCTTGCATGATTCAATTCTCATTAGTGTCTATGAAGTGTGGGATTAATTGTGCGATTAAACTGATCTTGTTAATCTCAAACTCTCGCTCTGTTGATTAACTATTAGATTTAGACCCTATTAATTCAATTCTCACGCGTTAACTTTATTGAACGAATTAATAAGAATTTAACTAAAGTTTACCCTAAAGCAAAGGCGATCCCAATCTCACACGCTAGTTCTATTGAATGGTTCGACAAAGCATATTTAATTTAGGGTTAATTAGCACAATTTAATCACATTAATCCATAGTTTCATAGACACATCCAAGAATCAATTCATACTTAACTAATAAGTTCAAACCCTAACTCTAGAAAATGGATCTACTCACTAGACATGGTGAATGCGATAAATATTACTTCAAATTCAATGCTAAACATAAATGACAATGAATTAAGAGTTAAACTAAAACAAGCAATGATGAAATACTTAATAATAATGATAATGAATACTAAAACAATAATGGAGAAAGAAAATTTATTATTAAAGGATGATTAATGCTAAAGTTAATTGTTCAACTAATAAAACTTAAACTAATACAATAATTCAAAAGTAAAAGAAGAAAATAAACTTACAAATTTGAAGGAAGATTGAATACTAAAGGCTAGATTGATGTTCTTGCAAAGTAAATTGAAAACTAAAATAATTCAAAGCTAAATTCAATGGAAAAACTAAGTAAAACTAAGCAAAGTTGAAGGGAGGAAGAAGAAGAGGGCTCAGCAGGATTAAGGAGCCTATTTATACTAATGAGGGTAATTAACCCTAGGCCCAAAGAAAGCCCGGGTTAAAACACGCCTAAAACCTCAAATAATAGTACGCCGAGTCGGCTGCCCAAGGAAAATTATCACAGCCGAGTCGGCTTGAAGCGTCTGGAACTCACTGGACTTGTCAGCTGATTTAGCCGAGTCGGCGGTCACAAATTCCGCACCTTAGCCGAGTCGGCGAATCCTCTCTGGAAGATTGATGATTTGTGTCAGCCAACTTCGCCGAGTCGGCGACCTCCTTTTTGACCTCACCGCCGAGTCGGCATTTTCCCTCTTGAAAAATGGGGCATTCTGCCTTGCTTAGCTGAGTCGTCGAGGCTTATGATATTACCTCAGCCGACTCGGCTTTTGGCCACTGGACTTGTTTACTTTCTTGAATTTGTTTCTTTGGTCGTGACTTGGTTTAATTGATAGCTTGACTCGATCTTTCAACCCTGTAGACACGATCAGCACCGAAATCCCATAAAAACAACTCAAAACCTCAAAATTTAACCCATCTTCCCTTATTTTGACCATGAGATACCGAAGTAGAGTGAAACCGAACGAAATGACCTCGAATCGCCTTCAAAACACCGCAAAGGAGCATAAAAATACAAACGATTAGTGCAAATAATTGCACTTATCAAGAACCTTGTCGCCTACTACATACTCATCAGGCCGATGGCGAAGATCTGCGTATGATTTCTGTCGATCTTGGGCTGCCTTCATTTTCTCGCGAATTAGCTTAACTTGTTCAGTCATCTGAACTAACATATCCGGTCCTAAGGTGATAGACTTAGTGAAATCATCCCAAGACACCGGGCTACGGCACTTGCAACCATACAGTGCCTCAAACGGAGCCATTTGACTTGTGGCTTGATAACTGTTATTATAAGAGAACTCCACCAGATCTAAATGTTCATCCCATGAACCCTGCCACTACAAGAAAAATGACTTTGGGCGACAACCTAAAGTGTAGCACAAACTATTTAAAAGTGTGGCCCATACATTGGGCCACAAAATAATTTTTGTCACTATAATTGTGGCCCTATCGATGTTGCCCTTGTAAAAAAATTTGGGCGTCAAATATGAGTTTGTTGCCCAAGGCGTTTGACTATGGGCGTCATGATTAATTTGTCGCCCATAATGTACCTTGTGCGTCAAACTCTTGTGGCATAATGTTCAATTTAATCATCGTCCGAGATTGACTTTGTCGCCCAATTAACACCTTAGGCGTCATCATTTTGTGGTCCAATGTTCAAAATTATTTGTTCCTCGTGATTAATATTGGGCATTATCGTGATTTTGTCGCTTATAAAATACGATGGGCAACAAGTATTTTGTGGCACAAAGATTCTAAAAGCATGTTATAAAGGTTTTGGAGAATGCTTTTATTTTTGGCTCACAATTAAAAATGTTTCTTATAATAGGTTATTTGAAATTTCAAATATTACTTTTGATAATCTGTAATATATCAAATTATTAAGCACCAACAACAAAGAGAAACAAATATAATAATTAACAATAATATCTAGAAATATAATGTTTTTAGTATTTTAAGTATAATAAATCCCTAAGAAAAAAGTTACAATTCAAAAGAAAAGCTGCTTCTATTAAACTATATACATGGATATATTCAAAAAAAAAACTATATACATGGACATACTTACTTCCTATTAAACTAGTAATTTATTAATAAAAAAATTGTTAATAAAATATCATAATTTTTAAAATTGTACAGGACCTCTATAGAATTTGTCAATTTTACTTCACTCTTGCCATCTTGCAATGAAACCGCCAATTAAAGACACCTGAAAAACAACCATATTATACATCACCTAAAATTATACCATGTTCATCAACAAAATGACACAATTCCACAAACAAGAACACAAAATGACTCTATTTTTTTTTAAGAGAAAATGACTCTAGTTTATGGCATTGCATTGTCGATTAGAATAATACAATAACAAATGCATTATTTTACATGTTACAGAGAAGTACAAACAACAAAGAACCCGAAATGAACTTAAAGAAATTAACAAAGTTGGCAAATATCAATTCAAAATGTCTATAATATTAGTGCTTAAATCTATGTGACTAGCATTATTCTTTTCTTTCTTGTTATAAGAGGGGAATTATGAAATAATTTAATTTTAAAAAAGTGAAAATACTATTTTTCTTGCTGAAGTTGCTTAAATCTAACATTTCCAACGCGAAATTTCAGTCAATTTCGACTAACTTTCTTTAAGTGGGACAAATTGCAAAAGCTAAAGAAAGTGAATTTTCAAATATCAGATTGAATCTCAACTACTACCTTATCATATTGAAAATTTATTTTAAAAAAAGAACCAGGAATGTACAATTATTGTTTTAAATCAGATATCAGATTGAATGAACGAAGAGATTAAGACACTTACAATTAATTAAGGAATCAATTTACTTTGCCAAAACGAAATAAAGCTTTGTGTTTTTCATAATTCTAAATGACTTTGAAGATGAAGATGCAAACCATCACTGTAGTTGTAGTAAGATAAAGATAGAAATCAGTTTGATTAGATGTAGGGGTTATTTATTCTTTTTTGAGTGATAATGGGTAGTTTTTTTTTGAGTGGTTTTAGGAAGTTACATTACTTGAGAGGCTATTTATTTTTTTTGCGGGAATTGAATTTTAAGATCATTTGAGGATTAAATTATAAAAATTAAATGGGGAAGATAGTAAAAGTCGGTAGAGGGAGGGAATTGAATTTTTTTGTGCCGCTTATTTAGAATATAAGAAAAGTATTTGGGCCACAAATAAAATATTTGTAGTGCATATAACATTTTGGGCTACAAAAAGTTCATGTTGCAGCATATGAAAAGTCGGAAAGGCGTCAAAAATGTATCTTTTTTGCCCATGTTCAACTTTGAACCACAACTTTGTAAGTTGACGCCCAAAAGCTTACAATGTACTACAAAATTTTTATTTGTCACCCAATATTAAGCATGTGTCACAAACTTAATTTTGTCACCCATAACTCAACATAATTGTCGCCCAATATCACTTTTCTTGTAGTGACTCCATGACTATCGCTCTCAACATGTCCTTAAGCACCTGAGTAGCACGTTCAGTTTGACCAACCGTTATAGGGTGGAAAGACGTACTATAGAGAAGAGTGGTTCCCAAAGCATGCTGTAACGATTTCCAGAAATGTGACAAGTATCGAGTATCCCGATCGGAGACAAAAGTACGAGGTATCCCATGATACCGAACCACGTATTTAAGCACAATCAAGTTGTTCCATATCCTACTTACAATTCATTGGAATAAACCTTGCAGACTTAGTAAGCCTATCCACAATAACCCAAAGAGTATCATAATCAGCCCTAGTTCGTGTCAAACCTAACAGAAATCCACAGAAATATCATCCCACTTCCATACCGGAACTTCTAGACGTTGCAGTAACCCAGCTGGTCTTAGATGTCCACTCTTAACCTTTTGACACGTTAAACACTTGGAAAAAAAATTCTGCAATACTCTTCTTCAATCCCGACTACCAAAACATGCCCTTTAAATCTTGATACATCTAGTCCCCACCAGGGTGAACAGAGTACTTAGAGTTATGCGCTTCATTCAACAATCTCTCCTTTAAAGATTCATACCCATTTGGTACACACCATCGTCCTTTGAAACGAAGACTACCATCCTCATGAATTGTAAAACCTTCAGCTTCACCTTCACTAACCTGCTCACGAAGCTTAAAAAGCTTGGGGTCGTCCAATTGTCTAGCCATAATTTCCTCAAAGAACGTAGGTCGAATAGACAGAGCCCTCAACTTGGCTTCTAACTCTCCTTCTTCTATTATCTCCAAATTCATTCTCTCAAACTACTTACTTAACTCTTCAGACATTATCAAAGTCGCCACCGAGCGGTTTGATTTCCTACTTAAAGCATCTGCGACCACATTTGCGCGACCTTTGTGATATTAAACCTCTAGATCGTAATCACTGATTAATTCCAACCAACGTCATTGTCGCAGATTAAGCTCGGGTTATGAAAACAAGAATTGTAAACTTTGGTGATCTGTGAAGATCATACATTTCACTCCATACAGATAATGACGCCAGATCTTCAACGCAAAAACCACAGCCGCGAACTCTAAGTCATGTGTTGGATGGTTGACTTCGTGAGTCTTCAATTGTCGCGAAGCATAAGCTACTACCTTTATATCTTGCATCAAGACACAACCCAAACCATGTTTGGAAACATCGCTATACACGGAGTACTCCAAAGAAGGATCAGGTAAGACCAATACTGGAGTAGTAGTTAATTTTTCCTTCAACATTTGAAAGGCTCTCTCGCAGTCTTCAGTCCACTCAAACTTCTTCTCCTTCTTCATCAAGGATGTAAGTGGGCGAGCAATACGGGAGAAGTCCTTTACAAAACGACGATAATACCCGGTTAAACCCAAGAAACGTCAAACTTCCGTAATATTTTGAGGTGTAGACCAGTCTCGGACGTCCTCCACTTTCGTCTCATCGAGTGAAATACCATCCTTAGAGATGAGATGACCTAGGAAGGCCACTTGTTCTAACCAAAACTCACACTTCGAAAATTTCGCATACAATTGATTTTCCCTTAGAATCTGCAAGACTAACTTTAGATGTCCTCGGTGTTCTTCTGGAGTCTTAGAGTATACCAAAATGTCAGCAATGAATACTACCACACACTTATCGAGATATGCATCAAAAACCCGATTCATCAATCCTACAAAAGCTACTGGTGCGTTCGTCAACCCAAAAGGCATCATGGTGAATATGAAGTGTCCGTACCTCATTCTGAAAGCTGTTTTACTGATATCCTCCTCCTTAATACGTAACTGATGGTACCCTAACCGCAGATCGATCTTTGAAAAGACTCCAGCTCCTTGAAGCTGATCAAAAAGATCATCGATCCGTGGTAACGGGTACTTATTCTTAACGGTGACGTTATTCAGTTCTCTGTAATCAATACAGAGACGCATAGTTTCGTCCTTTTTCCTCACAAACAACACCGGGCTCCTCAGGGAGAAACACTAGGTCGTATATAACCATTTTCTAACAACTCCTCTAATTGAACCTTCAATTCCTCCATCTCCTTTGGGGCCATTTGGTAAGGAGCGTTTGACATTGGCCCTGTCCCAAGTAATAATTCAATCGAAAAGTCCACGTCCCTTCTTGGTGGCATACCAGGAAGTTCTTCTGAAAAAAAACATCCTTAACGTCCTTGACCAACGGAATGCCCTTGCTTGATTAGTTTTCTGACTTTCAATGACAACGCGATTTTTAACTTCGGTCCCTTAGGAAGACTCCTATATTTAACCTTCTCCCCCTGGGTCCACTTAGAGTCTATCGCTTTATATATATTCAGCCAATCCATCCCAAGTATTACATCTAGATCATCCATTTAAAGAGGAAATAAATCACTCGAAAAATTTACTTTTCCTATCTTAACCAACACTTAATGAAACAACATACTACAATGAAAAGTCTCTCCAAAAGGAATAGCGACTGAAAGAGATGTTTCCTTGGGGTTTTTCCAAACCTAATTCCTTAACTCTAGATTTTGAAACGAACGAGTACGATGCACCAGAATCAAAAAGTACTTTAACAGACTTTGTATTGATGCAGACATACCAGTGACCACATCCGACGCCTGTGTTGATTCTCTAAAGTTATCTGCTGAAAGTCTGCCATTATTCTGAGTAGCAGTGGTAACACCACCTTGATTACCACATTGACCTGAAAAATTCTCGTTTTTAGCATTCCCTTGTAGTTGCTGAACACCAGAGTGATTCCTTTGAAACCTAGGGTTTGTGGCACCCCCTAAGTTTCGACCAAAATTACCACCATTGTGTTTTCCCCTTCCAGCTTCGTTACCACTTCGTTCGTTACCACAACGTTGTTGTTGAAAGCCTCAATGATTTCCCCCTTAAAGCTCTTGTTGTTCCAAACGAGTATAACACTCATACATTCTATGGCCCGGTTTACCATAGTGAGAACAATCCACAAACATACCCCGACAGTCCCAAACTGGGTGATTTTTCTAGCATCTTCTACAGTTATAAATTCTTTCGTGCGGTCATATAAATCTGCATCATAACCACTAGGGTCAAATCCCCTTTACTCTTGATGTCCTGGCTTGTATGGAAGTCGTTTTCCTAGAAGCCTCCAAACGGCTTATGCTTCTTGAATTGGTTATGAACGTGATTACTCACATTCATTGCATTCTGAAGCATGGGTTCTTTCCTCTTTTTCCCACAATGACCCATCTTCTCTTGTTCCTTCCTAATAACATTTCCAATCTGTGCAGCTATCTTGTATAGTTGGTCTAAAGTATCGTATCTATCAGTCTCAATGTGTTTTTGAATCTCATACGATAGACCTAATTCGAAGCGCTGAATTTTCTTTCCCTCAATTGGGACATCCTCAGGGAAAAATTTCAGGTGTTCCATAATTTCTGGTATTAGTCACCCACTGTCAAATTCCCCATCTCAAACCTAGCAAACTCATTTGTTTTGTCCTTTCTCACATGAAGCGGATAGAATTGATCCCTTAACGTCCCCTTAAAACTATCCCAGCTTAAGTCACCATTGTTTGCAGCTATTAACCTTGTCTTACTATGGGTCCACCAATAGTCAGTGTCTTCCATTAGGAAAAACGCGGCTTGGTCAACCATGAACTCAGCGGGACATCTCACCATACTGAAGAGTTTATCAAATTCTCTCAGCTAGTTTTCCAGCATAGGAGGTTCACCTTTCCCACTATAAGTCGAGGATTTACTTTAGACTATCCTCTTACTGATCGATGAAGCCCTTTCCTCCAGGGATTTTTGTCTAGGATTCCTTGCGCCAGCTAGGGCCTTCATTAGGTTTCGAAGCACACGGTCAGAGTTTCCTCTTTGTTCGGGCCTTTTCAAGAAAGGTGGCATATTGACAGGTATACTAGAGTCTAATAATCGAATCCTCACACTTTTTCAAAATACAACACTTAATCGATTCTACCTACTAATGTTCAAACTTTTATAAACACATTATGTAAATTTCACATTCCATATCACGAGGACGAAAAACACGAGAAATAACACAAAAATAAAAAAAAATAATATCACAAAGATGAACGACATTCAAATTCAAATCAGTAATGCTATATTATTCCAATCCAAAACTACTTGGGTATAAAATCCCACATAACCACTGTTTGACTACAACAAAAGTCCAAAAATAAACAACCAAATCGTTCAACTAACAAAATTGTTCACGATTTGTTACTACTATGGAACTAGACATACGAACTTGTACGCATGCATACTCTGATGAAGTGGAAACAATCAGACAAATAAAGGTGACACATCCAAACGAACCTGATCGTCCATGCATCGATCAAGGTCAAAATCAGCACCACCAGAGTCATCGCTAGACGTGCTATCAGAATCAAAAGGAGTTCCTACAGATAAGGAATCACTCAAAGACAATCGCTCTGTGGAATCAGAAAGTTCTACAATTACTGGTTCAGGTGGTCTTTCCTCCCACATAATGATTTCACTTTCTTCATCACTCATAGGATCTTCTCGCCTCACCGGCCAACCCCCTAAAAATGACTATGTCACTATCACTGTCGCTCATAGTATCATTTCTATCAACTATTTCCCTCTCCATATCAACATCATAACTGTCTCCAACATTATCCTCATAGGGTTCTACGACCTCTCCTAAGGAATTTTCCTCCATATCATCCTCTTGTTCCTCTTCAGGATCTTCCTCAAAATCCTCCTCGGGTTCCTCTTCTGGATCCTTATTGGAATCCTCATCTAGGTCCTCTTCGAAATCAAACTCATCAAAGTTTATCAGTAACACTGAGTTTAGGTCAACTACGGGAACAACCTCCTCAATAATGTCAGCCCTTGCCCCACTAGACTTCGGAATGTCAATTCCATCTCGACCCATAGTCTCTACTACTCTAACCCTTCTGCCGATTTCTCGATCAAATTGTTCAATTCTCTCATTCAGTTCAGCCAACTCCTCATCTATTATACTCTCACATACTTGTTTAGATTTCTTGTAAATCATTTCCATACTACGTGTATAGTCTAGGTCACTTTCATCCTCTTTTCTATCCCAATTTCCTAAAGCCTCAATCTTTGCCCAAGCTGGTGCATTAACTAAATCTCTCCAGGGTTCTTCTAGGGTACTAATTCCCTCTTCAGCAGGTCTCTTTCTAAGATAAGACAGAAAAACAATAATCGAACTTTCTGACTCACAAAGAAAGCAAACGAGACAATCCATTTCTAAGATAAGACAAAGATAGATATAAACAGAATACTACAAATGTATAAACATAACTTCTACCATACACACATTAAAACTTTTGTATGACAACATACTTAAAGACACTAAACAAAAGACATAATATCCCCTTAATGTCTACCCATTACTCTCGTCATTATTTATTCCTTGTTAATCTTTCTGTTTAGATAAATAACACTAAATAGAACTCCCGCTCTGATACCAATTGTAACATCCCGTAGTTTAACTCATATCGTTTTAAAAGAGAAATAGACTTTTTGAAGAAACAAATACTGTTCGAGTCAAACCAGGACGTTAAACGGTTAGTTAAAACGGATCAAGCGAAATAAAACTTGCGGACCGAGTTCTAATAGTGCTATTATAATCTACCAGACATAAAGACTAAGCAGCAGATAAGTTTGAAAAGGTAATGCTAATTATTACAACTCGAGAGCATTCACGCCTCATAAAACCAACATTTAAAAAGTACGAAAACTTAAGTTCATAATAAATTCTGATTCTAACGTTTTATTTCTCACAGAGTAATCCTCACTCCCCACCTGCAATTAACTTACTGCTAGTCATTATCCAAGGAGGAAACGACATCATCGCAGGATCGTTAAAACCAAAAAGTACACGTCAGCAAGAAGTCATAATTCAATTAATTCGAGTACGACAAATTAAAGATATTAACTTTAATAGTTTCTTATTTCAGTTAGTCAGCCATACTGTTGTATCTTTTTCAGCCATACTGCTGTATCTATTCCAGCCATACTGCTGGTACCACTTCAAACTCCATAGGCGAGACAATACATTAGGGGGAGCTAACCCCTAAGCAAATCTCTACCATAGACACACATCCTACTTCGGTGCCTATGGTTAAGTATGCATACCCCCGCGGTGGCTCTTGGGCTCCAAAGGCCGCGAGTAATTCATTCCACCAATTAACGTCATATTACGTCTACTTTCAAGTTAGTGAGGTCATACTACCTCTGCTTATTAAAAGTTAAAATATAATAAATTATTCGGAAGCGTATCAATATTCATATTACATGCCCATACTTTACCTTTGTTACCATATCATATGGTATTTAACATATACTACAATTCTATGCTGCGTGTACGTACCTTAAACAAGATAACCAATTCTCAAACGTCTTAATCAATTCCCCGTCACGAATCGACTTCCTACAAGGTTCAATCGTATTCGTGAAATAAGCACACATACACACTTTCCTCAAATCAAACCAAAATACATACATATAACTACTACCACTTCTATAATACCACAAACATCATGAACATCTATCACATACTATAACATGGTAAACGCACAAAATAAGACAGCATACATAATATATAACATTCGAGAAATTTAATCGAAAATTTAAAATAAATAATTGGAGTAATTTAAATAAACTCGTTAATGACACGTGGGTGTGGATATTTATATGGGCTAGTGGAATAATAATAATAATAATAATAATAATAATAAAAAATTTAAAAAAAAAAAAAATAAAACAAATCACTCATCCTCACACGCACAAAACCCACCCAAATAAAACCCAAGTAAAACAAAATTCCCAAGTTCCCATTTCTTTTTCCATTTCGTAAGACCAAACCAAAAACCCAGTAAACCCATTTGCTTTCTTCTTCATTCGAACCAAGCTCATCTTCTTCGCTCTCGCACAAGAACGCAGGACATCATTTTCACGCACCATTATTGCTGAAGTTCTTCAAGAAATGGTTCGATCTTCCTCTCAATCGACATTTCTTATCTGAAATCAAGTCGAAAATGCTCCATTTCTCCTTATGCTCGAATTAGGGCAAAGTAAGTACTCTTCTTCATCCTTGTTTGTTCTATGAAGATTATAGCTTATTGACTCTTATTTCTCACTTTTCTTTGAATTCAAACCCTAATTTGTGTAGACATTCGAATTTGGCCTTCTTGACCTAATTTCTACCGAAAATAAGGGGACATTTGAATGAGTCTTGGTCTGGTTGATTAGGTGTCGAATTCAAGTTGAATATCGACCCTTTAAATCCGATATTTTGTCGTCTTGCTGCTGTGAGTAGAAGGTAACCCTTCTTGGACCTTTTTCTTCTATTTATCATTACAATTATACTCTTATTTTGTGACACTCATTAGTATATTCTTTAAAATCATGTATTAAACCTAATTTTGATGAATCTTGAAATTATGAGTTAATTAATTATGTGTCGTATTAAGAAATTAGAAAAGTGTGTTATTAGTAAGTGTGTGTGATGATGATAATTTAATATTAGTTGATTTTAATAGTAGATTATGTAATGTCTTGATTTTATAAGGTTAGTGATGTATATGTGGATTATGAGAATTATGGAAATGGTAAAATGTTGCATAATTTGAGGTTCTTGATTGAATTAGTGGAATTTTGTAGAAATCATTGATTGTGGGATAAAAATACCGATTTTATATTCGTTGGATAGTTTGATATTCTTGAGTATTGGATTATAAAGTCTTTATGGTATATGAATTGGACTAAATGACCATTAGTAGTAAATTATTGGATCTTGGGATAAGTTGTTGAATCTTGATTGTTTGTATGAAAATATTGATTTTAGGGGTCTTGTTTAGAAATATCTAAAAATAATGGAATATTGGATGATTAGTGTTCTTGGCTTAGTTATGTGAGTCTTGGTTAAGCTACAGTCGTAGGAGGAGATGCATCGAATCATATAGCCTAGTTTGTAGTATCGAATTTTGCGTGCCAGTGTGTGATTTATACTTGTATGCTTCAGGAGACGACTACGTCGAAGAACCGTTCTAGTTGATAGCGGCGTTTTGATCTTGGCTATAAGAAGCGTAGGATTTGGTGAGTTGTAGCAGTCCCTTAAAAGGGGTCTGGCCAGACTACTATTTCAAAATTTGTTTACTTTATCAAATTGTTTTGAATTGATGGTTATTGATGATGAATTGATTTTTGATGATATTGATATGGTCAATGGATCGGGCTCACGAGCTGGTCATTGACGGAGTAGAGGGAAAACCTCCCTTACTCCCTATATTTGAGGTGAATTGTCATTCAAATATTGACTAGCCTCACCCGAGAGTGACATAGCCTTAGAGCTATGGATGTTCCTCTCAACTAGACTCCCTGTGCGCACATAGATCTAGGGAAATGATGTTGCTTTTAAACCCATGTTTTGAATTGCTATGTTTTGTGTTTTGGATTGTTACTTCTCATTCAGTTTATCTGATCCCCTGTTGTTTTCATCTTTTAGATTGCTTACAGATCGGAACCGGTCGGGAACGATGGGTTAACGGAGTTGATTAGAGCTTCAAGGATGTTAGCATGAGCTGAGCACCGAGAGTTGATAGTTTTGTATTAGGATTTGGTAACTGTATATCAGTTTAGACTATATTGGCTATGTTAGACTTTTATGAAGACTTTTATGATCGCTTTATGATTTAGATAGACGTTTGGATTGGAAACTAGCTGTTTTAGTTATGATTTAGATCTAAAGACTCTTTTTCGCAAGTTTTAGAATTGAGATTTGAACTTTTGGGTTAGTAAACCCCGTGATGACTTGACTTGCTCAGTCAACGGTAAGTCGGGTTGTTACAGTTGGTATCAGAGCCGACTCGCGACCGTGACTAATCTTTAGGGTTAGTTCACCTAGCGGGCATACAAACTTGGGAATTAGGAAAAAGACGTAATTTGAGGATCTAGAGGTTTAAGATAAGAGTTAGATCTAGAAGTAAATATGATTGTGGTATTAACAGCAGTGTTTTGAGTTTGTTAGTTTTCTTAGAAATGTAGAATGTGAGTTGTGAGGATTACGGGGTTGTATAGGGAACGCTTTAACGCTTATGCTTATGTTTCATATGCTTATATTTCAGATACATGATGATTTGATGTTTTATATGCTTATGTTTGCTTGCATCTTCATCGAGTTGTTTATTGTTAAAAATGTATGTTTATTGTTTGTTTGTATACGTATAGCGATGGAGGATAATCGTGAGCCTCGTCATGAGCGTCATGAGGTCAACTCCGAGCGTACGGTCGCGTCAGACGAAGCTTCTCACGCGCGATCTGACTCTACGCCACCTGTCGTTCCGGCTGCCATCACGTCCGAACAGTTCGACTCTATGTTGAAGATGTTTTACATGCAGCAGCAACAGAACCTGCTTTTGCAACAGCAGGTGCTTCAGTCGCTTAACGCTGGTTCTTCGAAGGGTGGTTCTGGGCACGATTTGGGGGCATCTCAGGCTGAGGGTATTCAGAGATTAGCTCCTAGGAAATACGACGGTAAGGGTCCTCCTACTCGACTAGACGACTGGATTCGGGAGATGGAGAAGATTTTTGCGATACTGAAGACCCCTGAGGATATGAGGGTAGACCTAGCGGTTCACTACCTGACCGGCGACGCCGATACGTGGTGGGTCACCCATAGAGATGCTCTTCTACCAGATCCTTCTACGGTTACATCGGAGCATCCTACCGTTCCTTCTCTCCCGTGGAGTTTGTTTGTGTCGGCACTTCGTGACGAGTTCTTCCCTCTACACCTTCAGAGGAAGATGTTCGATGAGTATTCCCGACTCACGCAGGGAACCCAGACCGTCCATCAGTACTACATGCGATTCATGGAGCTAGCAAAGTATGTGGATGACATGAAGATTGGGGAGAGATTTAGGGCTCAGAGGTTCTTATCGGGGTTGAGTCTAGATATTCGGGAGCGTATGAGGAATCTCGGGCACGATCACGTTAGGGATGTTTACCATGATGCTTGTGAGGCTGAACGCCTTTGGGACGAGCGAAAGGCCATTCAAGGGCTGAAGCGACGCAGAGAAGACACCGTCGAGACATCACATAGTGTTGGGGGTCGACGATATTCAGCACCTCCACAGTCACACCGTGAGCCAAGGTCTAGTGGTGGGAGACCAACATTGAGCACTCCTCAGAGTAATAGGAACATCGAGTGTTACCATTGTGGGAAGAGGGGTCACAAGAGGGCCGATTGCTTCAAGTTCTTGCATGAGCAAGGTATGAGGGGTACACCACAGGGTTCAGCGCAGAGACCGAATGGGAGTCAGGCTAGCGTGGCTCAGGAGAGGCGACAGGGTCGACCGCAGACGTCTTCTGGGTACGGTTCGCAGAATCCGAGGTCCGCTATAGGAGGTTCATCCAGACCATCCGTCGGTGCACCTATTAGTGGCACCAAGGCTACAGGGAAGCTTATGGCTCTTAAGAAAGGGGAAGCTGAGGTTACACCAGGAGTGGTTACCGGTACGTTCTCAGTCAATCGCATACCTGCTTACGTTTTATTCGATTCTGGAGCATCTCATTCTTTTGTTGCATCTTCTTGCATATCGAAGTTGTTGTTGTCTGGTTCGATTAAGATAAGTAGTGAGTTTGCGCAACCATCAGGCGAGAGAGTCTTGTGTCAGAGAGTATACAAGGACATACCCTTAGACTTTATGGGAGTAGATTTGCGGGTAGATTTGATAGAGTTTCCTTTAGATAATTTTGATGTTATCTTGGGTATGGACTGGTTGAGGAAGTACAAGGCGAGCATTGACTGTTGGATGAAGAGAGTAGTTGTACGAGGGCCTAAAGGGCAGAGAGTGACCTTTAAGGGTTTTGTGCCAAAGAATCCTACCAAGATCATATCTGTTCTCAAGCTGAAAGCATACTTGAGGAGGAATTATCCGATGATTTTATGTCACGTAGTAGACACGACGGTGAGCACACCCGAGATAGTAGACATACGTGTAGTACGTGAGTTCGAGGATGTTTTTCCTTCTGAGATACCTGGGTTACCACCTCCGAGAGCCGTGGACTTGACGATTGATCTTGTACCGGGAACGAGTCCTATATCGAAGGCTCCATATCGTATGGCACCTAGAGAGACAGCGGAGTTAAAGGTGCAGTTACAGGAGTTGTTAGATAAGGGTTATATACGCCCAAGCGTGTCACCTTGGGGCGCACCTGTTCTCTTCGTCAAGAAGAAGGATGGCACCTTCAGATTATGTGTAGACTATCGAGAGCTCAATCGTGCTACGGTGAAGAACAAGTATCCCCTTCCTAGGATAGATGACCTGTTCGATCAGCTCGGAGGCGCATCTGTATTCTCTAAGATCGACCTGAGGTCTGGTTATCATCAGCTAAACATCTCACCGAAGGATATTCCGAAGACAGCCTTCAGGACGCGTTATGGGCACTATGAGTTTACGGTCATGCCCTTTGGTTTAACCAATGCACCGGCAGCATTCATGGCCCTCATGAATAACGTCTTTTCCGCATACCTTGATCAGTTCGTCGTTATCTTCATCGACGACATCTTAGTCTATTCTAAAGACGAGGAGCAACATGCCGAACATTTGAGGATCGTACTACAGACCTTGAGGGAGCATAGGTTGTACGCCAAATTCTCTAAGTGCGAATTTTGGTTGCGCAAGGTTTCTTTTCTCGGGCACATAGTGTCTAGTGAGGGTATATCGGTAGACCCGACGAAGGTGGAGGCAATCTCGACTTGGGCTATACCTAGAAACGCGTCTAAAGTTCGTAGTTTCTTAGGTTTGGCGGGGTATTATCGGAGATTTGTTCGCGATTTCTCCAAGATTGCTCGACCGTTGACTCAGTTGACCAGGAAGGATGTACGGTTCGTTTGGGATGATCAGTGCGATGAAGCTTTTAAGATATTGAAGACACGACTAACTACCGCACCTATTCTAGCACTGCCAGATGGAGAGTCAGAGTTTGAGTTGTACACTGATGCGTCGAAGAATGGTCTGGGGTGTGTGTTGATGCAGAATGGGCGCGTCATTGCTTATGCTTCACGACAGCTAAAGACCCACGAGGTCAATTACCCGACACATGACATGGAGTTAGCTGCGGTAGTCTTTGCTCTTAAGATTTGGAGACATTATCTGTATGGTACAAATTTTAGGGTTTTGTCTGATCATAAGAGCCTGAAGTTCATATTCACCCAGAGGGAGTTGAATATGAGGCAACGACGATGGCTAGAGCTGATTGCAGATTATGACCTAGAAATCCGATATCATGAGGGGAAAGCTAATGTCGTTGCTGATGCTTTGAGCCGGAAAGCGGTACATAGTTTGTGTAGCGCCTTGTCTAGAGTGCGTTTAAGAGAGGAAATCGAGGAGATGGGCATTGAGTTAGTAGATCATGGGGTTGTGGCATCGATTATGGAGGTGATGTCTGATTTATTTGAGGAGATTAGGATGAAGCAGACTGAGGATACACACCTGGTGGAGAAGGCATCATTAGTGGTGGAAACACCCGACCCACATTTTAGTATACACGAGGATGGTAGTCTGAGATATGACGATAGATGGTGTGTCCCTAACGACACAGATCTACGTACTCGTATTCTGAGGGAAGCGCATAGTTCATGTTTCTCCATACACCCGGGCACGGACAAGATGTACCAGGATCTTAGGAGAACTTTTTGGTGGCATGGTATGAAGAGGGACGTCGCTAATTTCGTTTCCAGATGCTTGACCTGCCAGAAGGTCAAGATAGACCACCGTCGACCTCAAGGGTTGCTCCACCCTTTGCCGATACCCGATTGGAAGTGGGAATCGATATCAATGGACTTTGTGTGTGGGTTGCCTAGGACTGCAAAAGGCAACAACATGATTTGGGTTATAGTTGATCGACTGACCAAATCAGCGCATTTCATTCCGATGAAGGATACCTGGAACAAGCACCAGTTGGCTTTAGCTTATCGCCAGCAAGTGGTGAGACATCACGGAGTCCCTCGAGACATAGTGTCCGATAGAGATGCTAGGTTTTTGTCCAACTTTTGGCAAAAACTACAGGATTCTTTGGGTACTGAGTTGCGTATGAGCACCGCGTTTCACCCAGCTACAGACGGACAGACCGAGCGGACTATACAGACACTTGAGGATATGTTGCGAGCTTGTGTCCTAGATTTTGGGGGTTCATGGGATGATAAGTTGGATATGATAGAGTTCTCGTATAATAACAGTTATCATACGAGCATTGGGATGGCACCATTCGAGGCACTTTATGGTCGTAGCTGTCGTAGCCCCGTTTGTTGGGACGATAGTTCAGATACAGTAGCTGTAGGACCGCCTTTGATTCAGGAGATGATCGAGCAAGTCCAGCTGATACGTAAGAGGATGAGAGCAGCTCAGGATAGGCAGAAGAGTTACGCAGACCAACGACGTCGACCACTTGAGTTTCGAGTCGGAGATAAGGTCTTTCTGCGAGTTTCACCGACTTGAGGTGTGATGAGGTTTGGGAAGAAGGGAAAGCTCAGTCCGAGATACATTGGACCGTACGAGATCCTGGAGCGCATAGGCGAGGTAGCGTATCGACTTGCGTTACCTGCGTCTATTGAGCGAGTGCATGACGTATTTCATGTATCTCAGCTAAGGCAGTACATTCGAGATGATTCGCACGTTCTACAGCCCGAGCAGCTGAGTTTAGATGACACCTTACAATATGAGGAGACTCCCGTACAGATCTTAGATCGGAAGACGCGCGATACACGTCAGGGTAGCGTAGCGATCGTTAAGGTGTTATGGTCGAATCACGTCACCGAAGAGGCCACGTGGGAGGCTGAAGATGCTATGAGACGTGATTACCCTTGGTTGTTCGCTCAGGTATTCTATGTTTATCGTTTTATAGTTGTTGCATCTCCTTAGTCTTAGCGAGTTAAGTTCGGGGACGAACTTTATTCTAAGTTGGGTAGAATTGTAAGATTTAATATTAGTACTAAGTCTTGTTGTTACTAGTCCTTAAGTTTGGTTGGTTGTTTGGTTAACGTACTCAGTTGGTGATAGTAGATTCTTTTAACGCGCAAAATATGAGAATTAAGCGTAGTTTTATGTTAGCTGGTCTTTTGTGTATGTGTTTGAAACTTGGTTTAACTTCGAGGGCGAAGTTTATTTCAAGTTGGGTAGAATATAACATTCGAGAAATTTAATCGAAAATTTAAAATAAATAATTGGAGTAATTTAAATAAACTCGTTAATGACACGTGGGTGTGGATATTTATATGGGCTAGTGGAATAATAATAATAATAATAATAATAATAAAAAAAAAAATTTAAAAAAAAAAAATAAATAAAAAAAAATAAAACAAATCACTCATCCTCACACGCACAAAACCCACCCAAATAAAACCCAAGTAAAACAAAATTCCCAAGTTCCCATTTCTTTTTCCATTTCGTAAGACCAAACCAAAAACCCAGTAAACCCATTTGCTTTCTTCTTCATTCGAACCAAGCTCATCTTCTTCGCTCTCGCACAAGAACGCAGGACATCATTTTCACGCACCATTATTGCTGAAGTTCTTCAAGAAATGGTTCGATCTTCCTCTCAATCGACATTTCTTATCTGAAATCAAGTCGAAAATGCTCCATTTCTCCTTATGCTCGAATTAGGGCAAAGTAAGTACTCTTCTTCATCCTTGTTTGTTCTATGAAGATTATAGCTTATTGACTCTTATTTCTCACTTTTCTTTGAATTCAAACCCTAATTTGTGTAGACATTCGAATTTGGCCTTCTTGACCTAATTTCTACCGAAAATAAGGGGACATTTGAATGAGTCTTGGTCTGGTTGATTAGGTGTCGAATTCAAGTTGAATATCGACCCTTTAAATCCGATATTTTGTCGTCTTGCTGCTGTGAGTAGAAGGTAACCCTTCTTGGACCTTTTTCTTCTATTTATCATTACAATTATACTCTTATTTTGTGACACTCATTAGTATATTCTTTAAAATCATGTATTAAACCTAATTTTGATGAATCTTGAAATTATGAGTTAATTAATTATGTGTCGTATTAAGAAATTAGAAAAGTGTGTTATTAGTAAGTGTGTGTGATGATGATAATTTAATATTAGTTGATTTTAATAGTAGATTATGTAATGTCTTGATTTTATAAGGTTACACTACAAGAAAAAGCATTTTGGGCGACACCCCAATATGTCGCCCAATCTTCATTTTATGTCGCCCAAAGTAAGGGCAACAAATCTTAAAAATGACACGATAAGTGTCGCCCTATCGCCGCCGCCCATGTTTGGGCGACACACACCCATCTATGTAGCCCATACTTGAACTTTGGGCGACATTTCAACCACGCAGCCCATAGTTAGTGTCTTTGGGCGACACACATCTGTATCGCCCATATTGCTACTTTGGGCAACACTTTCATTACGCAGCCCATAATTTGTTTCTTTGGGCGACATAATACTGTTTGTGGCACATATTTTGTTGTTTTGGGCGACACCATTATATGTGTAGCCCACGGTTAAATGTAGCACATACATTGCTTTATAATATGACTTATATTTGTGTGATTTAGGTACTTATTGTCATGAATCCCATAATAACAATAATAATAATAATAATATAATATTTTTTCAAAATTAATAATAATAATAATAACAACAATAAGAATAATAATATATTGCTATATATAAATAAAAATATGTATATACATATAATTTGAGCTCTTTTCATAAAATTTTGACACACAAAAATATTACAAAAATTATAATGGCTATGTATAACTTGCTCAACATAATCATCACATATAAAAATGGATTATCAAAATCAAAATGTTATCATATTCAGCATCACACCATTAACCTGAAAATATACAAAAATATAAATTAGTATATTAATAAAATCTAGTTAAATTATACAAAAATATAAATTAGCAATCTCTTTGCCATGATAGATGTAACAAAGTGGATTCCCACAAATATAAAACAACCAGATCAATAAAAAAATGAATAAATAAGCTCACCTGAGAATCACCCTCGAGAGCATGTCCGTATAATAAAACATCTCATTTTCAGCTGAATTTCGAGCAGGCCGTTGAACAAGAAGTACAGGCTTCCGTTTCACTATCTGTTGCATCAGTGGAAAGATATATGACGAGTGTATTGGCTCTTGCGACCACCCGCTTAATGCACTTTGCAGCTTAAGGAATTGAAAAAAAAAAATGCAACTTGGATCCTTGGCATAGCTCAAGATCCAATAGCCCAATGTTAGAGGCTTTTGATGCCAAAAAGTGCTTAGATTTTAAAAGCATACACAACATGAAATTACACCATAACAACACAAAAACAGCTCCAAACATAGCTCCAAAACTAGATAATATCAAATTGATATATCAAATTAGTTATATATTACTAAATTTTAAAAAATTCACATTCCCAAATACTAGATAATCATACAAACAACTTAGTAAACAAACCATATGGCTATAAAACACATATAGCTATTTGATAGATAGCAGTAACTCCAATTCATTAGTAACTCAAATGTGGTTAAACAAACCATATAGCTAGGACGAAGCTATAGAAGAATTTACTTCATCTGATAGATAGTAGTAACTCAAATTCACGAGAAAGAAAATATGGTTAAGAAACACATAAATACTACTATCTATTTGATATTTAACATCAAAAACACCAGTTTACCTATTTGATCAAAGTTCATATCAATGGTTTCCACAAAATAGTTTTTATTCTAGACAAGACTAAATCTTTCTAATCATGAATTAATTAAGTAAACAAACCATATAAAGAAAGTCAAAAATTATCAAACACAGCATAAACCCAGTTGAGCTTTCAAGTTTTAAGATAAACCCATTTAGCCAACAAATCAAATCAACAAAATATATAACAAAATATATCCTACTATAGAAGCACAAGACCTGTTGCTATTCATATTCATTTTTCTACTAAGAAAAATGGTATTCCTATAGAATATAAGATAAATCATCAATTGGGTATGATAATTTTCGTAATCCCATTGTTCTTATGGGTGATACTTGGCCAAGTTACCACTTTTTAATCAAGCTAGGTCCATCAGATTTTAGTAGTGTCTGAAGGGATCTTGCCATCACAATACAATCAAAAAACAAATTCAAGTGATAAAACAACATTAAGTGGCACAAAAGCAGCTCTATTAGTGTCTCTAAGTTGATTTTTGAGTCCAGAAAACAACCCTTTAACACATATTTTCTTTTATATTATTAGATTAATTCAGAAATTTAATTAATTCACAAATTTGAGTCATTTAAAGATTAAAAAACCTATTTACATTTTTGAGCCCAGAAAACAACATTTTGAGTCATTTTCGAGCCCAGAAAACAACATTAAAAGTTATTTTGTAGCTCTAATGGATAACAATTTTATTTATTAGATTAATTCAGAAATTTGAGTCATTTAAAGGAAAAAAAATGTCAAAGAAACCTAAATCAACCAAAACAATGAAAATCAAGGACAAAAACTTAAGATACAAAAAACAAAATTCAATAAAATAAAACTACACAAACGAAAAGTAGCAACATGCAACAACAATGAAGGATAAGGAAAGCAACCATGAAAAATTAAAGATAATGAAAAACAAAAATCAAAGAAATAAAATTAAGAAACAAAAATCAAGGAGGAGCAATAGCCATGGAAGAGGAGCTTAGAGATGGAAACAAACCTTGAGAAGCAGCAATAATGGTGGATCGATTGATGAAATTGGGGCGACGCAGTGGAAGAGAATGGAGAAGATGAGTGGTGTAGTGGGAGAAGAAGAATGAAAACAAACTGATTTTTTGTGTTGTTAGGGTTTCAATTTAGGGAGAATGGAGGGGTAGGAATTAAATGTGGACGGTGAAGGCGAGAATTGGGCTTTTAGATTTCTAGGTTTTAGGGGTAAATGCGGGAATTGGGCGACAACAATTTTAAAATGCGGCCCATATATCATTTTGGGCGACAACCGTTTAAAAATGTGGCCCATATATCATTTTGGGCGACAAAATTTGTAAATGTCGCCTAAACTAAACCTTTTGTGCTTCACTCATATTCGGTGACGCCCTAAGTAATGCTTGTGCCACACACAGACATATGACGCCCATAATTTGATATTTTTGACGCCCAAAATTAATTTTCTTGTAGTGTTAGTGATGTAAATGTGGATTATGAGAATTATGGAAATGGTAAAATGTTGCATAATTTGAGGTTCTTGATTGAATTAGTGGAATTTTGTAGAAATCATTGATTGTGGGATAAAAATACCGATTTTATATTCGTTGGATAGTTTGATATTCTTGAGTATTGGATTATAAAGTCTTTATGGTATATGAATTGGACTAAATGACCATTAGTAGTAAATTATTGGATCTTGGGATAAGTTGTTGAATCTTGATTGTTTGTATGAAAATATTGATTTTAGGGGTCTTGTTTAGAAATATCTAAAAATAATGGAATATTGGATGATTAGTGTTCTTGGCTTAGTTATGTGAGTCTTGGTTAAGCTACAGTCGTAGGAGGAGATGCATCGAATCATATAGCCTAGTTTGTAGTATCGAATTTTGCGTGCCAGTGTGTGATTTATACTTGTATGCTTCAGGAGACGACTACGTCGAAGAACCGTTCTAGTTGATAGCGGCGTTTTGATCTTGGCTATAAGAAGCGTAGGATTTGGTGAGTTGTAGCAGTCCCTTAAAAGGGGTCTGGCCAGACTACTATTTCAAAATTTGTTTACTTTATCAAATTGTTTTGAATTGATGGTTATTGATGATGAATTGATTTTTGATGATATTGATATGGTCAATGGATCGGGCTCACGAGCTGGTCATTGACGGAGTAGAGGGAAAACCTCCCTTACTCCCTATATTTGAGGTGAATTGTCATTCAAATATTGACTAGCCTCACCCGAGAGTGACATAGCCTTAGAGCTATGGATGTTCCTCTCAACTAGACTCCCTGTGCGCACATAGATCTAGGGAAATGATGTTGCTTTTAAACCCATGTTTTGAATTGCTATGTTTTGTGTTTTGGATTGTTACTTCTCATTCAGTTTATCTGATCCCCTGTTGTTTTCATCTTTTAGATTGCTTACAGATCGGAACCGGTCGGGAACGATGGGTTAACGGAGTTGATTAGAGCTTCAAGGATGTTAGCATGAGCTGAGCACCGAGAGTTGATAGTTTTGTATTAGGATTTGGTAACTGTATATCAGTTTAGACTATATTGGCTATGTTAGACTTTTATGAAGACTTTTATGATCGCTTTATGATTTAGATAGACGTTTGGATTGGAAACTAGCTGTTTTAGTTATGATTTAGATCTAAAGACTCTTTTTCGCAAGTTTTAGAATTGAGATTTGAACTTTTGGGTTAGTAAACCCCGTGATGACTTGACTTGCTCAGTCAACGGTAAGTCGGGTTGTTACATAATATATCCAGAAACACGACTTAACACTGTCAAATAGAAAATCCGACTTCACCGTTGCGTCAGAAAGGGATCAAAACCCCCTTGTACCAATTTTCATAATTTATAACATAGTATTAGTATTTTTAACTTAATTTCAAAGCCAAAAATGCTCCAAAACACCCTTTAATTTGTTCACCATTTTCAAAACCTACGAGATTTTGTCAATATTTATTAAAAATACATACAAATTTCAATGTTCACATAACCTATTAAATTCATACCATCAAAATCATTAACTCATGCCCACATATTAAAAGTCATTTTCATAATTTCAAAATAATTCATTTCTTACAAATAAAATTTTTCCTAAACAAATCATTCATCAACACATTAGAATTTACAAACCGCACAACAATAATTCCTCATGCTACAACACAAATTTCTCTATGAACAACCCTAAATTAAATATGTGTTGCTATTATTATTATTTTTTTTTCTATATTCACCCATCATCTTAATTTAACATACTCATATAAAAAAAATAAATCTTACAACAAAACATCTTACACTAAAATTTGACAAGGCATATATAAAATTCATACCATCACTTTAAATCATGAAAGAAATGTCCATGTATCAAAAATTCACAAATCACATAATTTAATTTAAACTTAATATAAAAATAAATGGAGATTTATACTTACAATTATATGAAAAACACCAAAAATCAAGGTTACAAGAAGGTACTAGGCATGTGGCTTGCTAGAGTTTTATGAGAATTTTCTTGAGGTTTCTAGGAATTTGAGAGAGTTTTCTTAAAAACTTTAGGAAGAAAGGAAAGCAAAAATAAAAAGATGATTAAGGAATTAAAAGAGTATAATTAGAAGGAATTATTGTCATGATCTTTCAATTACTCAAATGGGGGTTACAAACCACACCAAAAGACCCCATTATTTTTTTAATGGGTTAAGGAAAAAGATGGGTTAAGCATTGCCCCTTTCCATCCTATTATTATTATTTTTTTTTTAAATTTTCAAATAAAAAGATGGGTTTAGGGATAAGTTGGGGTCCAAAATAATTTTAATAGTCAAAAGGATTGAAATCTCATGGTCAAGCCCAAAATAAATAATTAAAAATATTATTTATATAAAGTAATATTACTAGTAAATATCGGGGTGTTACAGACTACCCCCCTTAGGTTTTGACCCCAAAACCACAACTTACAAACACAAGACACAAAACAACCACTCACACAAAACCTACATTACAAGCCTAGGTCAAAATAACTAGGTCAAAACAAGCACGCAACAAAAGAAACTAGGTCAAAACAACTCAACGCGCGAAAATCCTATCGCCTTCCACCCCCCCTTAAAAAGTTACGTCCCCGTAACTCACTAATCTGAGAGAAAAGGTGCGGATACTTCTCTCGCATGGAAGCTTCTGTTTCCCAAGTTGCCTCTTGTGACCGATGATTTCACCATAGGACTTAAACCATTGCAACATCCTTTCGCCGAGTACTGCGAACCTTTCTGTCTAAAATCTGAACAGGTTGTTCCTTATAGGTTAGGCTCTCATCAAGCTTTAATGGCTCTAGGTCTAGGACATGCGAAGAAGCCGCAACATAATGTTTTAACTGGGAGATATGAAAAACGTCGTGAACCTTACCCAGCGCACTAGGCAACGCTAACCGGTAAGCTAACTTCCCTATCCTTTTCACAATATCATAGGGACCAATGAAACGTGGCTTAACTTTCCACGAGCACCAAAACGAACCAAGCCTTTCATTGGAGACACACGGAGTGGAACTGATGTGCAAATTTTATTTAACCGCAAGCGCACGGTGTACGTGTAGTCGCGGGTCGAACATCGGTTGATTAGATTGCTAAAGGGAATAAAAATGTTGATTTGTTTGAACTCACGACTACGAATGCGATAATTAAAATGGATATAAGCTATATGATGATGAGATCTAGGGTGTCGGGAATCCCCTAAAGTCTTGCATGATTCAATTCTCATTAGTGTCTATGAAGTGTGGGATTAATTGTGTGATTAAACTTGATCTTGTTAATCTCAAACTCTCGCTCTGTTGATTAACTATTAGATATAGACCCTATTAATTCAATTCTCACGCGTTAACTTTATTGAACGAATTAATAAGAATTTAACTAAAGTTTACCCTAAAGCAAAGGCGATCCCAATCTCACACGCTAGTTCTATTGAATGGTTCGACAAAGCATATTTAATTTAGGGTTAATTAGCACAATTTAATCACATTAATCCATAGTTTCATAGACACATCCAAGAATCAATTCATACTTAACTAATAGGTTCAAACCCTAACTCTAGAAAATGGATCTACTCACTAGACATGGTGAATGCAATAAATAGTACTTCAAATTCAATGCTAAACATGAATGACAATGAATTAAGAGTTAAACTAAAACAAGCAATGATAGAATACTTAATAATAATGATAATGAATACTAAAACAATAATGGAGAAAGACAATTTATTATTAAAGGATGATTAATGCTAAAGTTAATTATTCAACTAATAAAACTTAAACTAATACAATAATTCAAAAGTAAAAGAAATATTACTAGTAAATATCGGGGTCTTACAAAAATAATAGATACTAGAGCTATTCATGGGCGGACTTGGGCGGGTAGAGGACCGAGTAGCTCCTAAAAATTCTACCTACGAGCTCAAACATTCAAAATCCCGCCCGCGTTCGAGGGCATATTTTTTTGTCGCTACCTGCCCATCTTTAAAGCGGGCGGGATGATAAGTGCAATTATTTGCACTCATCGCTTGCATTTCTATGCCCATTTCCGATGTTAAGAGGCAGCTTAGGGTCGTTTTATGTGTTTTCATTCCATTTCGGTGTTCTATGGTCGTATTATGGGAAAATGGGAGAATTGTGCAATCTTAAGTCATTTTTGTGGGTTTTTGGTGCTAATCATGCTTACAGTGCTCAAAGAACGTATCAAGCTATCAATTTTGTCAAGCCATGAAGAGTAAAAGAGCAAAAGAGTAAAAAAGTGTTGTTAATGCAAAAGTTTTGAGGTGAAATTTGATACATGTCTACTCTTTTGTCCAAAAATTTTTATAGGAAGATCACATTGATGCAAGGTTTGCGGCATTGGAAAC
This sequence comes from Amaranthus palmeri, assembly GCA_019776075.1. NCBI lineage: Eukaryota > Viridiplantae > Streptophyta > Magnoliopsida > Caryophyllales > Amaranthaceae > Amaranthus > Amaranthus palmeri. Next base: position 37,714 of record JAAKBH010000770.1, read on the forward strand.
TAGACTTCAAGGGCTTTCCAACGGTATATTATATGTCCAATTCCGATAACCGAGCAAGAAATGGCGAACGTTTAAAGTTTGCTAAAGCTGCCAGCCAAAACCGCCGACTCGGCTTCCCGGGCGTAGAAGTAGCCGCCGAGTCGGCTTATGCTTCTGTTTTTTTACGGGCAATCTTTTCTAACTGCTTCAATTTTATTTTATTTTCTTTTATCTTTATTTTAATTAGCTTTTTAGGGTTTATTAGTGGGTAATTAGAAACATATTAGAGCAAGTCTCGGAAGCCTCCTTGAGAGAGCATGACAGAGGGAGATTGAAACCCTCTTCTTCTTTCTCCTTCCTCCTTAATCTTTCTCCATTAGAGACCATTTTTATTCCTTGTAAGCTTTTAATTTCTTGTCTTTCTTATTAGTAGTTTAATCTTTCTTTATCAATTTTGTATTAGTTTATTCTTCCTTTGTCAAACTTTAATTATTTTCTTAGAAATTGTTATTCCTTAAAAGTAATTTGTTCTTCATTGTTGTTATTTGAATTATTTGTGGTTTCATTTGGTTTTTAATTATTGATTTTCTTACTTTGTCATTTAATTTATTGTTAGTCATGTCTAATATTATCTTAGGGTTTATTTTAATTGCATTCACCATGATTAGTGAGTAGATCCATTTTCTAGGGTTAGGGTTTAAACCTATTAGTTGAGCATGAATTGATTCTTGGATGTGTCTATGAAACTATGGATTAAAGTGATTAAATTGTGCCAATTAACCCTAAATTAAATATGCTTTGTTGGACCATTCAATAGAACTTGCGTGTGAGATTGGGATCGACTTTGTTTTAGGGTAAACTTTAGTTAAATTCTTATTAATTTGTTCAATAAAATTAACGTGTGAGAATTGAATTAATAGGGTCTAAATCTAATAGTTAATCAACAGAGCGAGAGTTTGAGATTAACAAGATCAAATTTAATCACACAATTAATCCGACACTTCATAGACATTAATGAGAATCGGATCATCAGTAGTGGAAAAAAAGCTATTGACTGCTGCTTATTGGCTGCGGTTTTTAGGAAAACGCAGCCAATATGAGTAATAAAATGCTGGATAAAAAAATTATTAAAGGGCTGCGGTTTTTAACCTTAACCGCAGCCCAAAAGTGTTTCAAAAAGTATGATAAAGAAAGGGCTGCGGTTTTTTATGTGTCCGCAGCCCTTAAACATTCGAAAATAATATAATGAAATTTAAAAAAAATTTAATCAAGGGGCTGCGGTTTTGTAATTGTCCGCAGCCCTTATTTATTTACGAAATCAAGAAAAAAAAAATTAACAAAAGGGCTGCGGTTAAGGTTAAAATCCGCAGCAAATAATGGGCCCAGCCCCAAAGTTGTCCTCAATCAAACCCTACTTCATAATTTCTTCTAAACCCAAGAGCTGGGCGCCTCATATTCTGAGAAAACCCTAGCCGTTTCTCTCAACTTAGAAATTTCAACATCATCCTAAAAAACACTTTACTCTTAATTTTTCAGATCTTCAAGAGTTGGTCTTCCATATTTTGAGATTTTCGTTCTTCGAATTTTGCTGAAAATTTCGAACATCATCCCAAAAGTTGTTAGTTGGTCTTCGTTCTTCAAGAGTTTCGAATATTTTCCAGATTTTCGAACATTTGCTGCTCATTCTTCGAATTTTGCTGAAAATTTCGAACATTTTCCAGATCTTCCAACATTTGCTGAAAATTTTGGATTTTGCTGAAAATTTCGAACATTTTCCAGATTTTCGAAACTTTGTTGCTCATTGAAGAACTTTCTTGAAGAAATTTCTGAAACTTTCTTGATGATCCTTATTCTTGATGTTCTTGAAGAAATTTCTGATGTTCTTGAAGAAATTTTTGAAGAAATTTTTGAAGATCCTTAGTTTTTGAAGATTTTTGAAGAAATTTCTTCTAACCGAAATTACAAACGCCTCTAGATCCTTTCGTTTTTGAAGATTTTTGATGTTCTTGGTAATTTCGTTTTATTCTTGATGTTCTTCATTTTTTTATATTTCTTTTAGTTTGTTCTTAGTTTTATTTCGTTTGTAATTTCGTAGATCTTGTAATTTTTGAAGAAATTTAGTTTGTAATTTCGTTTTTGAAGAAATTTAGTTTGTAATTTCGTTTGAAGATCCTTTGCGGTTTTGTTCTTGATTGTAATTTTTGTAGATCTTGTATAAAAAGCTTGTAATTTTTAGATTGTTCATTCGTTTCTTTAATTTCTTTAAAAAAATAATTACCACTTGATATAAGAAATTTAGGTACGTTCTTCATTTTTTTCTTGATTATAAAAAATAATTAGTTATCATCAATTCATTTCTTTAATTTCTGGGTTGATCTTCAATGAAATGCAAAGAAATTTAAAACGAAAATTTAAAAAAAAAAAAAATTTTTTTGAAAATGGGGTAAGGGCTGCGGGCATTATGTCCGCGGCCAATAAGTTTATGTTATTTGCTGCTACTCCAAGGGCTGCGAGACAAAACCGCAGCCCATACCCATAAAATGCCCGCAACCCATAGAGATTTTTCCACTAGTGCATGCAAGACTTTAGGGGATTCCCGACACCCTAGATTTCATAATCATATAGTTAAACCACATTTTAATTATCGCATTTATAGTTGTTAGTTCACAACCAATCAATCCTTTTTGTCCCTAAGCAATATAATCAATCGAAATTACCAAGTTTCTTGTCCTAACTTACTGGTGTTCGACCCGCGACTACACGTATGCCGTGCGCTTGCGGTTAAAATAAAATTTGCACATCAAGTTTTTGGCGCCGTTGCCGGGGAAGCGACTGATAATTAATTTGTTAATTTCTATTGCATATATTGCTTTCTTGTGATTTTTTTTATGTTCTGTTTCTTTATCCATGACTATATTTTCTTTTCCACAACATGAAGGTGAGCAATTCCACACATATTTCTCTTGATTTCAAGATTATGTGGAATATTTGGCTTGTTGTGGCTACACTTTTTACTATGAGGATTTAGGCCATGTGATATTAGAAGGGTTGAACCCCGAGTCTTAGAGTCTAGCCAACTGTATTGGTGATGGTCAAATACTTGACATGGATGACAGTTATCGTTGGGATTTTTTTTGCAATATGTCTGCTCAGTGTTTGCAGGATGAAAAACGTCAGGAATCTCTTTCTAGACAATTATCAACAATGATCAAGGAAATAGCAATATGGAACGAACAATTGGCTGAGCGATCAGCTAGTCTTGCTCGTAATCAAGTAATTCTCGATCAAATGGTAATGGACAATGAGAAAACCAGTGGTGCAGCAATTGAGCCTCATGATGCCCTTTCTTCAAAGGGTAATGTGGGTGAGTTACACTTTCCAATGGAACAGGCTCATAATTTTAATAACTCTTACTTGCCTATTGATTTATCTTGTGATAGCTCATTTATTGATGATGAGGAAGTAGGGTCTTTAGCGTCTGATGCTATTGAGTCTTATGATATTACTTCTTATGATTGTGTCTCCCCATCTCCCCTCATTCATTCACCACCCATTGAGTATGAGTCCACCATTGATCATCCCAACTTCGTTAATGAGGAATGTCATGCCAAGTCTATTTGGGAACGTGAACTAGATGCACTTGAGATCATGTTAGAGGGTAACGGAGTCTATGATGAAGAAACATTAGAAATGGTAAACTCTTTTGATATTGAGTTTCTTTATCTCGAGACTTCTTCATGTCTTGAATTGTTTTTGGCCAAGGAAGAAAAGTCCCTTATAGTTGCATCTCCACCTTTAATTCATAAGAGTACTATAGAGTTTGTTGATTCTGATTTTATTCCTCATAATTATGTTATTGACAAACTCTCCTGTTATAGTCTCTTTGACCATGATCCATATGTACTAAATTGTATTAATGTGCATGTTTTTCCTAAATGTGCCGCTAGACTGTTTGACAAGTTGAAATGGGCTCTCACCTCTATTTTTGTAGTTGTTTTTCTTTCGAACTACCTCTATTGTGTTGGTGTAAATTTTTCAGAGGAGTTTGATAAGATGCTAAGAGCTTTGTCGATGTCCAATCTTGAGCACAACAGTCGAGCTATAGACGGTAAACATAGCGCTTTCGGATGGCAACCTGTACTTTTAGTTACTTTTTATTTTTGATTTATTTCTTTTTACATTAGATTTCCCCTATCTGTGTGCTTTTGTTTCTTATGTTTTTGTTCCCTTGCGAAGTAGTTAAGCATTGGGGACAATGCTTTAGATAAACATGGGGTGGAGTCTACATCTGTTAGCTGTAGTTTTTATCGCTTTCATAAATTAGTTTCTTTTTTTTATCTTTTATCTATTACCATGTCTTTTTATTTTCTGTTAAAAAAAAAAACCAAAAAAAAAATGAAAAAAAGAAAAAAAAATATTGAGAGTGCTAGCCATAACCTGTGAAGGAGGTCTAGGCAAAAGGAGAGTGAGTGTACTTTAGTTGATCTTCATCTACATCCTTTGCTACGGCATCCGCAGGTATAATTCTTTTCCTATCTCTGTCTTCTCTTTAATTCTAGCTCCACTAAACTGTCCCACCTTAACCCACCTAGCCATCCTCACTTAGATTCTCGCATATCATCTCATATCAACCATTGTATGTTATTTGAGCTACAAATTTTTAACCAACATAAGCCCCCATCCTCTTTTGTCCAAATTAGTTCTTGGATTGCGAGATCTAAGAGCTCCATTATATGAGCCATACTGTTTGGAGTTTGGGTGTTTTATTTGGTTTCATCTTGTTGTGGTTGTGTTGATGTTGTGTGGATGTTTGTTTTGGGTTGGGTATGAGGTCGACAAGGGGTTTGGGATTTATATGGGCCTAAGTGAGATCATTCTTTTTTGTTTTGAGATATAAGGAGACTAAGATAGGAAGCCTCTTTCTTTTTGGAGAGAGCCATAAGGAGAGCCAGTGTTCATGTCTTAAGAGGTAATGATGCAACTGATGGTGCTATCCCAGTTAATCATTGGAGTATTCTAGTTAGCTATGCATTCTTTTCTATGCTCTGATCTGTTTTATCCAGGGTTACTGAAGACCCTATTGCTACCCATGTTCTCTATGTTATTCATTTTTTTTGTACATTCTTAGCATTATGTTTATATTATTTCATCATTTTTCATAGCTAAGTTTGTATATTTTATTCTTTGGAAAAAGGGAAACATACTTCAAAAGAGATAAGCCCGCTAGGTTGAAAACTCGAAAGGGCGACCTAGGCAAAAGAGCGGCATGAGTGGGTGAGCAATGCAAGATTTGAAAAAAATGAAAGAGTGGCTAGGACGAAAACCCAAAATGAGTTCCTAGGACAAATGAGAGAAAAAGAGAGAATTTGCATTATAATTTTGTATCTCATTTGTACTTGGAGCCGGCGACATAAGAAGTGGGAATCATAAGGTAGGTGTTTGGGTAAGCCACCTCAAAGGGATAAGTGAAGTTCGGATTTGGAGACCGTGTATTGACCTAGTTTTTCTTTTTCAACCTTGATTTGCTCGAGGACTAGCAAATGTTAAACATGGGGTGGTTTGATAAGTGCAATTATTTGCACTCATCGCTTGCATTTCTATGCCCATTTTCGATGTTTAGAGGCAGTTTAGGGTCGTTTTGTGTGTTTTCATTCCATTTCGGTGTTCTATGGTCGTATTATGGGAAAATGGGTGAATTGTGCAATATTGAGTCATTTTTGTGGGTCTTTGGTGCTAATCATGCTTACAGTGCTCAAAGAACGTATCAAGCTATCAATTTTGTCAAGCCATGAAAGGAAAAGAGCAAAAGAGTAGAAAAGTGTTGTTAATGCAAAAGTTTTGAGGTGAAATTTGATACATGTCTAGTCTTTTGTCCATAACTCTTTATAGGAAGATCACATTGATGCAAGGTTTGTGGCATTGGAAACTATACTTCAAGGGCTTTCCAACGGTATATTATATGTCCGATTCTGATAATCGAGCAAGAAATGGCGAACGTTTAAAGTTTGCTGAAGCTGCCAGCCAAAACCGCCGACTCGGCTTCCTGGGCGTAGAAATAGCCGCCGAGTCGGCTTATGCTTCTGTTTTTTTACGGGCAATCTTTTCTAACTGCTTCAATTTTATTTTATTTTCTTTTATCTTTATATTAATTAGCTTTTTAGGGTTTATTAGTGGGTAATTAGAAACATATTAAAGGAAGTCTCGGAATCCTTCTTGAGAGAGCATGAGGGAGGGAGATTGAAACCCTCTTCTTCCTCCTTCCTCCTTAATCTTTCTCCATTAGAGACCATTTTTATTCCTTGTAATCTTTTATTTTCTTGTCTTTCTTATTAGTAGTTTAATCTTTCTTTATCAATTTGGTATTAGTTTAATCTTCCTTTGTCAAACTTTAATTATTTTCTTAGAAATTGTTATTCCTTAAAATTAGTTTGTTCTTCATTGTTGTTATTTGAATTATTTGTGGTTTCAGTTGGTTTTTAATCATTGATTTTCTTACTTTGTCATTTAATTTATTGTTAGTCATGTCTAATATTATCTTAGGGTTTATTTTAATTGCATTCACCATGATTAGTGAGTAGATCCATTTTCTAGGGTTAGGGTTTGAACCTATTAGTTGAGCATGAATTGATTCTTGGATGTGTCTATGAAACTATGGATTAAAGTGATTAAATTGTGCCAATTAACCCTAAATTAAATATGCTTTGTCGGACCATTCAATAGAACTTGCGTGTGAGATTGGGATCGACTTTGTTTTAAGGTAAACTTTAGTTAAATTCTTATTAATTTGTTCAATAAAATTAACGTGTGAGAATTGAATTAATAAGGTCTAAATCTAATAGTTAATCAACAGAGCGAGAGTTTGAGATTAACAAGATCAAATTTAATCACACAATTAATCCGACACTTCATAGACATTAATGAGAATTGGATCATGCAAGACTTTAGGGGATTCCCGACACCCTAGATTTTATCATCATATAGTTAAACCACATTTTAATAATCGCATTTATAGTTGTTAGTTCACAACCAATCAATCCTTTTTGTCCCTAAGCAATATAATCAATCGAAATTACCAAGTTTCTTTTACTAGCTTCCTTGTGTTCGACCCGCGACTACACGTACACCGTGCGCTTGCGGTTAAAATAAAATTTGCACATCACGGGACCTGCGGGCAGGCGGGTATTTTTATATAAAAATTTAAAATATAAATCATATTATAAAATTAAGTTTTTATAAGAACAAACAAAATATAGTACATTATCTAAAATACTCTAAATATATATAAAGTCTCAAAATACTCAAATTACATGAATATTGAATATATCCTTATCCTACCTTGCCTTGGGTCGGGACTGGCATTATCCTTAAAATAATTGTGTTTCTCGTTCAATTACCAAACCTACAAGATAAACTAAACAGTCGGTTTCCTGAGAAACCGCCTCTTTGAGAGACGTCTCTCATACAAAACCCATTAATATACTTAATTAAACTAAAAAACAACAAAAACTTGACGAAAAATTTCAGATAAATAGTCTCTCATAAGAATTTGTTTAAATTAAAATTTATGTAAACACAATAATGAAACAAAGTAAACAATAATGTGTTTAAGTCAATATTAAAAAACATATATAGCCTTAATCAGCGGGAAAATGATCAATGACTTTTCATTAACAAATGACTAGGAGTTAATTTTTATTAATGGACCGTTGTATCCAATAAACTATAACGGCAATAATGTCCATTTTAAATTGTATAAATCCTTACATTTTTCATTTACTTTGGTACATAAACTATAAAAAGACTTGACAAAAGAAGTCTGTAAAAAATAAATTGTGTACTTCTATATATAATCTAAATAAAAAGACTTTTGTACATAAACTAAAAAAAGACTCGCATTTTGATTTGACGTATTTTATTTCTCTTGATCTGATTTGTCGTATTCTTATTGATTAATCTAAATAAGAAAAACCAAGTAGTTTTTCAAAATAAAAAATTACAATTAGTATCAGAGAGAGCTTGAATTAGTCACGTTTAGAGTTTTAAAGGAAACAAAATATTGGTGTACGATTCAAATTCAAAGTCAGATTTCCTTCAGGGTTGGAGTGTTGAATTTTTAATAAGGTTCAACTCCGGTCCGTGTATAACTCGAACTCGGATCATAAAGTCGTCGGAGTCAAAGTCGGATGACTTTCTCCTCGGACTCGAATCGGATTATTTTTCTCGGATTGAGTATATCGGACTAGGGTCGGATTTGGACTGAATTGTCATCCCTACTTTAATACTTTTTCGATTTACGTGTCAGAAAATAGGCGAATAAATACTTGTTTCGATCGAATTTTCGAAAGAGTTGTATCGTATGGGTAATCACAAAGTCCGATTTTTTGAAAAAATATCGTCATATAGGGTAAAAATGACGTCAAATATCTTTTATATATTTTAATTTATGTGTTTTAATTTTGAATTATTTAAAATACGAGGATCAATGAGATATTGACATAAGACTACTTAGGCTCTCAAATTGGTCAATCTCTCAAACTTAACGATTAATTAACATTTTTCGTTAAGTGGTAGTCATTTGCAGAGAAATATATCACATCAGATAATCAGATAATTTTTTGCAATACATAAGATTATTTTTTAAAAAAACCTACAAGATAAACTAGAATAGTAAAGTATGTAAACACAATAATGAACCAAAGTAAATGATATAAAAAATTGAACTTGACCGTAAGCTGAGAGAAAATAATCAATGACTTCTAATAATAATTTAGTTACTTGATTATAAGTTGGCGTGAACCAGATAATCATGAAAAAATGACAGTAGAAGTCAAACACCTACTTTATCCAAGCATGGAATTAGTAGTAAGTGACAACTGACAAGCACTCTCCGACCGGAAAAATAATTTTCATTATTAAAGAAACAACTAAATTTTCCTAGGGATTTGACGACTAATACTATCATAATACACAGCTAATAAGTAATAATACAATTAGTTCATGATCATGGGATTTGACGAATTTTTATTTAATTGGTCGTCACTAACTGTCGCTCAAACTCCTGCTTTATCCATACTTGAGAGTGGAGCTGTTTATGGGCGGGTAGTGGACCGGGTAGCACCTAAAAATTCTACCCGCGGGCCTAAATATTTAATACCTTGCCCGCATTTGCAGACATATTTTTTTTGTCGCTACCCGCCCATTTTTAAACCGGGCGGGACCCGCGGGTAGGCGTATATTTCTTATATAAAACTTAAAAATGTAAATGATATCATAAATTGAAGTTTTAGTAACAATTAAAATATAATAAATTGTCTAAAATATCTCAAAATAAATATTGAATATAGACGATGGAATCGACTACTTGTTTGAACTTTAATAGTCGACTACTTGAGTGCTTTGCTGAGGGTTAAATATTGAATATAAACGGTGGAATTAGAAACTTAAAGTCTTAAACAGCAAACCTTAAGGCTTGTACTACACTAATAAACTAAAATTGGATATGGGTACTAATTATTAAGGCTAAATTATCTATGCGGCATTATCTCATTGGTATAGAATTTTAAATAATTAAAAATTAAAACACATAAATTAACAAAAATTTAAAAGATATTTAACGTCTTTTTAACTATCATAATTCATAACAATGATTATTTGAAATACGAATGTCGCAATTACTCTTATGGTATAATTCAATCTTTATGTCAACTCTAGATTTCTATACTCCTCTTCCCTATTATGAAGATATCATTCTATTACTTTAACTTCATCAAAGATTCAATAAAACCATGAAATTGATTTGTTGGTTTCACGATTTATTATGTATAATTGATTTGATTAGAATAAGATGGACCTTATCTTCAAAAAAAAAAAAAAAAAAAAAAAAGAATAAGATGGACCTTAGGATGTTTGATATTGAATTAATGGATATGAGGTTATGAATTTTATTAGGAGATACTTGATGTGGTAAAAATATTGGGTAGTTTACAGTCTTGAAGTTGATTATTCAATTTTTCGGACATTGTTCAATTTTGCCTAAGATGTGTAAATTGCGTCTTTATTTTGAGACTACTAATAACATTAGGTAATGTGATATTCATTAATGCTATGTTTGGAAATGGGTATTTTATTTGAAAATATAGATTTGACTCAAAATTAGTGTTCGGCAAATCCTAGCATTTCAAATTTGGATTTGAGTCAAATCCACAATTGTTATCAAAATTGTTTAAAAATGAAGATTTGAAAATGATCTTCCAAACCTTGTCATTCTGAAATTCTACATTTATTATTTCATAATTGAAATCATTAAGATTGTGTTTGGGAACTAACATTTCATTTCAAATTAATGAAGTATGTAAAACAAAAACAGTGAGGTATGTAAACACAATAATCAACCAAAGTAAATGACACAATAAAAAATTAAACTTGACCGTAAGCTGAGAGAAAATAATAAATTAGTTACTTGATTATTAGTTGGCGTGAACCAGAAAATCAAAAAGAATTGACCGTAGAAGTCTTGTTATATTATAAATAAATTTTGCATATTCAGTCTACTTTGGTTTACATAGAAATTGTTAAAATTTTGTAAAAATTTCTGTGTTTTTATTTTTTTCATTTTTTATGTTATTCGTTGATTGGTCGCGCGCAATTATGCCTATAAGTTGTAAACAACCCCAAAAAATCGACAAATAATACACTAGTACATTTAAAATAATAGTAGGATTAATACAATGCTAATTATATATCAGTATGACTAACATAATATTAAAACACTAATAATATAATATTTTGACTAATGCCATAATAATGATACGACTAATAATACTTTTAGTTTATGATTATGGAATGTGCCTAAATTTTATTGAGCTGGTTATCACTAAACTATAACTCACTAATCTCCTACTTTATCCAGGCTTGAGACCAACAATAAGCAACAATCATTCACAACCAAAGTTATTATCTCTAAATTTGATATATATTATACATTTTTACATTCTCATCAAAAAAGTTAGATAAACTAATAATCATTTGTCTTTTCCAAAATAAAAAAAAGAAAGAAATTCATATTTGACAAAAGTTTAGGAAAAAAATCATTAAAGAAACACCTGTTAAAATTTTCTAAGATGTTTTCTAATTATACAATCAATTAGTTTATCAATTAATTAGGTTGTTATCAATTAAAATTTTGTGCATTCAAAATCAAAGAAATGAGCCCTTATCAGAGCAGATCAATTCTGGTATTTAATTCGTGCTTGAAAAAAATACTCCCTCCATTCCTTTACTATTGTCCACTTTGAAGTGGGCACGCAAAATAAGGAAAAATAGTTGTGGGGTATTTTTAGTGATTATAATAATTGAAAAAAAGTGGTAGTGGGGTATTTTAAGTGAATATAATAATTGAAAAGGTGGTAGTGGGATATTTTAAGTGAATATAATAATTGAAAAGGGGGTAGGTGGGGTATTATTAAATAATACTCCCTCCTATTCAAATTAATTGTCCACTTTCCTTATTTGGTAAAGTCTCTTTACTTGTCCACTTTCTATTTTTGGCAAAATTTTTTACCTAAATACCCCCAACTACCCCAACTTATATTATTTAATAATACCCCACCTACCACCTTTTCAATTATTATAATCACTTAAAATAACCCACTACCACCTTTTCAATTATTATAATCACTTAAAATACCCCACTATCACCTTTTCAATTATTATAATAATCACTTAAAATACCCCACTACCACCCCACTACCATTTTTTCTTAAAATCCGGTCCAAACCCATAGTGGACAATTAATTTGAATAAGAGGGAGTACAAGTTAGGGTAGTTGGAGTATTTAGGTAAAAAAATTTGCCAAAAAAAGAAAGTGGACAATTAAAGAGAGATTACCCAAAATGGAAATGTGGACAATAATAAAGGGACGGAGGGAGTAATAGATACTAGAGCTATTCATGGGCGGACTTGGGCGGGTAGCGGACCGAGTAGCACCTAAAAATTCTACCTGCGGGCTCAAACATTCAAAAGCCCGCCCGCGTTTGAGAGCATACTTTTTTTGTCGCTACCTGCCCATCTTTAAAGCGGGCAGGACCTGCGGGCAGGTGGGTATTTTATATAAAAATTTAAAATATAAATCATATTATAAAGTTTAAGTTTTGATAAGAACAAACAAAAAATAGTACATTATCTAAAATACTCTAAATATATATAAAGTCTAAAAATACTCAAATTACATGAATATTGAATATAGACAGTGGAGTCGGCTACTTTTTCGAACTTTGATAGCGACGGCTTGAGTGCTTTGAGGGTTAAAAATATTGAATGTAGATAGTAGAATTAGATCCCTTATTAAAGTCTAAAAGAAGTAAACCTTAAGGCTAGTAAAAGAGTAATAAACTAAAATTGGGTATGGGTCATGTAATGGTATAATTTAATAATTAATAGATTTAATATATTATTTAATAAATAATATATTAAACTAAGCGGGCAAGCGGGTAAACCCGCGGGTATTTTTTTTGGTGTCGCTACCCGCCCGTTTATCTTGGCGGGCAAATATTACCCGTCCAAGCTTTAAATTTTTTTGGAAAACGTTGTCCATGCCCGCCCGTTTTCAAGGCGAATGGGTCTGGCCTGGCGGATTGCCCGCCCATGAACAACTCTAATAGAGACGTACATCCGCAATGAACAACTCTAATAGAGACGTACCCTTATTATATGAGAACATTAACATTTGAAATTATTAGGCTATAGTAAAGTTATAATTTTAAAAACAGTGTTCTACTTTCTATGTGAAACAATATTGCTAACTAAAGTAAAGTAAAATTAGATCTGGGTCATAGGTAAATTCCTATCTTGCCTTGGGTCGGGACTGACATTATCCTTAAAATAATTGTGTTTCTCGTTCAATTACCAAACCTACAGGATAAACTAAACAGTCGGTTTCCTGAGAAACCACCTCTTTGAGAGACGTCTCTCATACAAAACCCATTAATATACTTAATTAAACTAAAAAACAACAAAAACTTGACGAAAAATTTCAGATAAATAGTCTCTCATAAGAATTTGTTTAAATTAAAATTTATGTAAACACAATAATGAAACAAAGTAAACAATAATGTGTTTAAGTCAATATTAAAAAACATATATAGCCGTAATCAGCGGGAAAATGATCAATGACTTTTCATTAACAAATGACTAGGAGTTAATTTTTATTAATGGACCGTTGTATCCAATAAACTATAACGGCAATAATGTCCATTTTAAATTGTATAAATCCTTACATTTTTCATTTACTTTGGTACATAAACTATAAAAAGACTTGACAAAAGAAGTCTGTAAAAAATAAATTGTGTACTTCTATATATAATCTAAATAAAAAGACTTTTGTACATAAACTAAAAAAAGACTCGCATTTTGATTTGACGTATTTTATTTCTCTTGATCTGATTTGTCGTATTCTTATTGATTAATCTAAATAAGAAAAACCAAGTAGTTTTTCAAAATAAAAAATTACAATTAGTATCAGAGAGAGCTTGAATTAGTCACGTTTAGAGTTTTAAAGGAAACAAAATATTGGTGTACGATTCAAATTCAAAGTCAGATTTCCTTCAGGGTTGGAGTGTTGAATTTTTAATAAGGTTCAACTCCGGTCCGTGTATAACTCGAACTCGGATCATAAAGTCGTCGGAGTCAAAGTCGGATGACTTTCTCCTCGGACTCGAATCGGATTATTTTTCTCGGATTGAGTATATCGGACTAGGGTCGGATTTGGACTGAATTGTCATCCCTACTTTAATACTTTTTCGATTTACGTGTCAGAAAATAGGCGAATAAATACTTGTTTCGATCGAATTTTCGAAAGAGTTGTATCGTATGGGTAATCACAAAGTCCGATTTTTTGAAAAAATATCGTCATATAGGGTAAAAATGACGTCAAATATCTTTTATATATTTTAATTTATGTGTTTTAATTTTGAATTATTTAAAATACGAGGATCAATGAGATATTGACATAAGACTACTTAGGCTCTCAAATTGGTCAATCTCTCAAACTTAACGATTAATTAACATTTTTCGTTAAGTGGTAGTCATTTGCAGAGAAATATATCACATCAGATAATCAGATAATTTTTTGCAATACATAAGATTATTTTTTAAAAAAACCTACAAGATAAACTAGAATAGTAAAGTATGTAAACACAATAATGAACCAAAGTAAATGATATAAAAAATTGAACTTGACCGTAAGCTGAGAGAAAATAATCAATGACTTCTAATAATAATTTAGTTACTTGATTATAAGTTGGCGTGAACCAGATAATCATGAAAAAATGACAGTAGAAGTCAAACACCTACTTTATCCAAGCATGGAATTAGTAGTAAGTGACAACTGACAAGCACTCTCCGACCGGAAAAATAATTTTCATTATTAAAGAAACAACTAAATTTTCCTAGGGATTTGACGACTAATACTATCATAATACACAGCTAATAAGTAATAATACAATTAGTTCATGATCATGGGATTTGACGAATTTTTATTTAATTGGTCGTCACTAACTGTCGCTCAAACTCCTGCTTTATCCATACTTGAGAGTGGAGCTGTTTATGGGCGGGTAGTGGACCGGGTAGCACCTAAAAATTCTACCCGCGGGCCTAAATATTTAATACCTTGCCCGCATTTGCAGACATATTTTTTTTGTCGCTACCCGCCCATTTTTAAACCGGGCGGGACCCGCGGGTAGGCGTATATTTCTTATATAAAACTTAAAAATGTAAATGATATCATAAATTGAAGTTTTAGTAACAATTAAAATATAATAAATTGTCTAAAATATCTCAAAATAAATATTGAATATAGACGATGGAATCGACTACTTGTTTGAACTTTAATAGTCGACTACTTGAGTGCTTTGCTGAGGGTTAAATATTGAATATAAACGGTGGAATTAGAAACTTAAAGTCTTAAACAGCAAACCTTAAGGCTTGTACTACACTAATAAACTAAAATTGGATATGGGTACTAATTATTAAGGCTAAATTATCTATGCGGCATTATCTCATTGGTATAGAATTTTAAATAATTAAAAATTAAAACACATAAATTAACAAAAATTTAAAAGATATTTAACGTCTTTTTAACTATCATAATTCATAACAATGATTATTTGAAATACGAATGTCGCAATTACTCTTATGGTATAATTCAATCTTTATGTCAACTCTAGATTTCTATACTCCTCTTCCCTATTATGAAGATATCATTCTATTACTTTAACTTCATCAAAGATTCAATAAAACCATGAAATTGATTTGTTGGTTTCACGATTTATTATGTATAATTGATTTGATTAGAATAAGATGGACCTTATCTTCAAAAAAAAAAAAAAAAAAAAAAAGAATAAGATGGACCTTAGGATGTTTGATATTGAATTAATGGATATGAGGTTATGAATTTTATTAGGAGATACTTGATGTGGTAAAAATATTGGGTAGTTTACAGTCTTGAAGTTGATTATTCAATTTTTCGGACATTGTTCAATTTTGCCTAAGATGTGTAAATTGCGTCTTTATTTTGAGACTACTAATAACATTAGGTAATGTGATATTCATTAATGCTATGTTTGGAAATGGGGATTTCATTTGAAAATATAGATTTGATTCAAACTTAGTGTTCGGCAAATCCTAGCATTTCAAATTTGGATTTCATTTGAAAATATAGATTTGATTCAAAATTAGTGTTCGGCAAATCCTAGCATTTCAAATTTGGATTTGAGTCAAATCCACAATTGTTATCAAAATTGTTTAAAGATGAGGATTTGAAAATGACCTTCCAAACCTTGTCATTCTGAAATTCTACCGTCCAAACCCGCGGGTATTTTTTGGTGTCGCTACCCACCCATTTATCTTGGCGGGCGGGTATTACCCGCACAAACTTTAATTTGTTTTGAAAAACGTTGTCCATGCCCGCCCGTTTTTCAAGCCGGATGGGTCAAGCCTGGCGGGTAGCCCGCCCATGAACAGTTCTACTTGAGAGTTGCGACCAATAATAAATGACAAACACTAACTGACGAAGTTGTTAGCTCTGATTTCTATATATATTATAAAAATTTATATTTCTGATAAACACAAACAATTAAACTAATAATCATTTGTAGTTTTCTAAACAAATATTTTCTGATAATAAACACTTTCTAAATTTTTCTAGGTTGTTCTCAATCAATTAATTATTTATTAATTAGATTGCTTTCAATTAATCTTATTGTGTTGCTCGTTTTTTTTATTTATAAAAACTACAAGATTAATTAAAATAATTTGTAAACACAATAATGAAGCAATTTAAATTATTAAAAATTAAACATGGCCAGATCTAACTGAAAATAATCAACGACTTTTCATAAACAAAAGACTAGGAGTTATTGATAATCAGTTGAAGTTGTATCGAATTAACTATAACAACAACGTCAAGTAGTTTTTAAATTGTTTAAATCCTTACATAATCCATTGACTTTTGCACATAAACTATAAAATGACTTGATAGTAGCTAGAAGTCTGTAATAAAATATCAAATCATGGTTAAGTTACCTATGATGCTGTCTTAAACCATACTTGCCTGCATGCTATGAAATACTCGTTAGATTGTGGTTATTGGCACTATTTAAGGAAAAATATAATCAAATAACATATGATTTAAATATCTAATTAATCGCAAACTTTCATAATTTTGACTTTTTATAAGTTTTTTGTTATGTACTATAGTTTAATACTTCCTTTGAATATTTTACTTTCACCGAGACAACTTTTACGCAGTCCAATGCTTTTTTCGGATTTTTGTTATCTTGAGTTATACAAATATAAAAATTATAAAATTTGATATTATTTAAATATGCGACGAGACATATAAAACAAGATTCCACATGACTATATTTTTCCCTAATTAATAGCTGCAATATATAAAAATAAAGTAGAATAATGTTTAAAATGAACATAGCGCATTATTATATAAATTTGTTTAAAATAATTTACCAAGAATAATCCCAACTATCACCCGTTGGCCAGGAATAATCCCAAGTATTGATTATTTTTTAATAATCCCAACTATTGATGAAGTTTGTTGAAAATAGTCCCACTCAATTTTGAACCGGCTGTAGCAGGTTTTGTTGAGTAATTTTTTTTACCTTTTTTATTTTAACTTTCCCTCATCAAATTAGGTAAAACTACCCTTTTATCTTCAAAAACTGATTGACCCATTCCATGTTAAAAAACCCATTAAACTCCTTCCTCCATTGATGAGCAATCTTGAATAACTAAATGTATAAATATGAAATATGTAATTTTTTTTCTGATTGTATGAGTAATGCTACTTGGTGAAATATGTATAAATTGCACCCCTATATTTGCGATTAGGGTTAGAATACTTAGAAGAAGAAGAAGAATTCATTGAATCTTAAAGGGATGAAGCTTTTAGATCTTGACCATGGAGGAAGGATGAAGGAAGAATGAAGTTTTAGGGTTTAGGATGAATGAACAAGAAGATGGAGAGGATGAAGGGTAGGTTTACCTAATTTGATGAAGAAAAGTTAAAAAAAAAAAGGTAAAAATAATACTCAAAAAAACCTGCTACAGCCGGTTGAAAATAGAGTGAGACTATTTTCAGCAAACTTCATTAATAGTT
The DNA here is from genome assembly GCA_019776075.1 of Amaranthus palmeri. Classification (NCBI taxonomy): domain Eukaryota; kingdom Viridiplantae; phylum Streptophyta; class Magnoliopsida; order Caryophyllales; family Amaranthaceae; genus Amaranthus; species Amaranthus palmeri. The sequence goes on from JAAKBH010000770.1 coordinate 55,361, forward strand.
GGGATTATTAAAAAATAATCAATAGTTGGGATTATTTCTGGCCAACGGGTGATAGTTGGGATTATTTCTGGCCAGCGGATGATAGTTGAGATTATTCTAAGCAAATTTTCCTATAATTTATTTAAAATATCTTTTAAAATTCATTATGAAAATAATAATTATTTTTTTTGGCAATTTTTCCATTCACCAGATTAAAACCAGAATATATCAAGGCTTGGAAAACTCAACCTTTCTTATTTGCGTCAGTGTAGAAACAAGGTCCGCCTTTTATGAAGGGTTTCCTCGACCCACTCTTTATCTGCATACGAGAAAGGAAAGGCCTAAAAACAGTCGACATAAAAGAGTCAGCTAAAAGAACAACACCTATACAGAGGAGCTAAGAGCTATACACACACAAAAAAAACCCAGCAATAACATAGCTGGAAACGAAACAAAAAACCACGGAAACTAAAAAACAAAAAACAACAGCTACACCAAAATCAGCAACATGGCACCAAACATCAAAGTAAAGCAAGCCTGTAGCGAAAAAGCAGCAATCCCAGTATCAACTTTACCAAAAGAAATAGGTACTACAGCAAGCAGAACAGATACACCAGATCAGTAAAGGAAGAACACAAGACTGTGCAGCAAATGCAACAGAAATAGGCTGCAGCAAAAGTGACAGCAGGCCAGCAGGTCAGACAAGTGCAAGATGCAGCAACACCCATCAGTGGACTGACAACAGTCTTAAAGAAGCATAGACTGCAGCATCACTGGAACCAACAAATAAGAGGAACAAACATTCTACTCATACACAGTCTAGCCATACAGTAACAGAAGGGTGGAAGGCTTTGAGGCGATGCACAATCATCGATTGAATGTGAATAATCGTGAATCTAGGATTAGGCACCATGTTTTCTAAAATAACAAGATTTTGACTCCTCCATATGGCATAAATAGTACAAGTATAGATAGCACATCTGAACTACTACTAAAGTTTTGTCAATTTGAATTTACGGAAATCCATTTTATCAATATGCTTAAATCTGAAACCCAATCAAGCTTCAATACCATCTAAGATTTTTTGACTAAACGAACAATCAAAAAATAGGTGGCAAACCGTCTCCTTAGTACTCATACACATGGGACACAGGTCATCAGCTGTCACACCCTAAGATTGAAGCTTATCTTTAGTTTTAAACTTGTTCAAAGCCTTGAGCCAACAACAAAACCAATGTCTTAGTATAGACAAACTATTCCAAACTACAAATCTCCATTTAACTTTTAGAGTGGAGTTGAAAGTCGCAAGATACACATTTAACGGAGTAAACATCCTGGAAAATCCAATTCCTCAATATATATTTGGTGAATCAATTTTTCTTCATAACCTAACTAGCCGTGATAGGAGCATTGAAAATCTACATGTTGCCTCCAATAGTATACAATCCATGCACCTATTTGACCCAAAAAGACTCCTTCATCATGTAAATATGCCAGGAAATCTTCCCCACGACATTTTGGTTCCAAATGTACGTATAAATATCGGATGCCAAGACCACCAACCTTCTTTGGTTTACAAACCGACTTCTAATTCACCATCAAGTTTATGAAGTCAATACAACTAATTATATCATTATTATTATTATTATTATTATTATTATTATTATTATTATTATTATTATTATTATTATTATTATTGTTATTGTTATTATTATTATTATTATTATTATTATTATTATTATTATTATATTATTATTATTATTATTATTATTATTATTATTATTATTATTATTATTATTATTATTATTATTATTATTATTATTATTATTATTACACACACACACACACACACACACACACACACACACACACACACACACATATATATATATATATACATCTATTATTAAATATTATTTAATTAATGTTTATATCTGTTAAATTTTAACATTTTTATTCAATGAAATAAAAATAGCATTCAACAACTGTAAAATTAAATTTATATTTAACTTAATACAAAGAAAATTACATAAATGTTGATATACAAAATATTTTTATAAAAACTACCAACGTCTTTAATACATGATATTACAAAGCTAATCTTAGTCCCCTTTATGTTCAATATACAACAAGTGTGAAAGATGAGGTAAGACGAGTTCTGCTAAGACAAGAGGACACTAAAACCAGATGGCGTCAATATTTCTCTCACCTACACAATATTTCTAGGGGAAAAAGGAGGACGATAGCCAAACTTTTGACGTCCAAAGACCACTAGATTATGGGTCAACGTGTAACATTACCATCGAGGAAGTAAAAGAAACTCTAAAAAAGATGGGGAGATTAAAGGCAGTCGGGCCGAATAACATCCCGATTGAGGTGTGGATGAGTTTAGGATAAGAGGGCATTCGTTGGCTGGCCAACCTTTTTAATGTTATCCTGAAGACATATAAGATGACAGATGAATGGAGGAACATCACACTGATACCTCTGTTTAAAAAAAAGGTGATGCGCAAATATGTGGGAATTATAGAGGCATCAAACTTCTAAACCACACTATTAAATTGTGGGGAAGAGTGATAGAGAGGAGAATTAGACACGAAACAGTGATTAGAGAGATAACCAATTTTGTTTTATGCCAATAATGTCAACCATGGAGGCAAGTCATGTTTTGAGGAGACTAATGGAAAAATATAAGGAACGGAAGAAGGTTCTGCATATGGTGTTCATTGACATGGTGAAAGTGTATGATAACATACCATGACACGTTATCTGAGATAGCCTCAAGGCTAGAGGTATTTCTTCAATGTACATTGAGGCTATACGGTATATGTATGACAAAGTTTTGACTAACATTCAAACATCTGTGGGGTTAACCGAGCCTTTTCCGGTTAAAGTAGGACTTCATCAGGGATCGGCTCTAAGTCCTTTTATTTTTGCGGTCATTATGGATGAGATTTCTAAATCTATCTAGGAGACAATACTATGTTGCATGCTATTCGCGGACGATATAGTGTTGGTAGCAGAAACTAAAGAGGAGGGTAGTAATAAATTGGATGACTGGAGGGAAGCTTTAAAAGATAAAGGGTTGCGCATTAGTAGTATGAAGACCGAGTACTTGCGTTGTGACTTTAGTGGGACATCACCAGTAGGTGAGCCAGAGGTGTCCATTGGTGAAAATGTTTTTAAAAGTACGACCAAGTACAAGTATTTGGGATCGATCATTTAAAGGGATAGGAAGATTGACAGAGATGTAAATCATCGTATCCAGTTGAGTTGGATCAAATGGCGAGCAACCACCGTGGTGCTTTGTGATAGAAAGTTCCCAAGTAAGTTAAATAAAAACTTTTACTTGGTGGCAATCAGACCTGCTTTGTTATATGGGAATAAATGTAAAGAAGATTTTTTAGCATAAGATGGAAGTAACAGACACGCGTATGCTAGAGTGGATGTGCGGGCACACATTGATGGATAGAATTATGAACCAAAGTTTAAAGACAAACTAGGGGTCGCTCCTATTTCTGGAAAAATGCGCGAAAATAGATTGAGGTGGTTTGGATATGTGAAGAGACAGACTTTTGACGCCGTCATGAGGAGGGTCGAAAGTATTATAGTAGAGGGTAAGAGGAGTTGAGAAAGATCTATGAGAATTTAGGATAGGCAAATAAAAGTTGTCATGCATGAGTTAAACCTTAATGAGGACCTAACTAAGGACAAGGGTAGCTGGAGGCCAAGGGTTAAAAAAGATAGGATCCAACAGGGTTCGAATACCCTTGCCCATACCTAGCTACAAATATTTCTAATAAAAAATTCTCTTCAAGAGAGAAGTCATTTTCGTAATAAAATACAGAAACACAAGTACATAATTTATTTTTGAAAGTGAATAACAATTTGATATATGAAAACAATAAAGAACAAAAGTAATTTTCTTTTGAGCACAACGTCAATTTTGTGTGATTTATAATCGGTGACGTCTTATGGCCATAACAAACATAAGACCCAACAATATAGTGGTGGCAAAAGGGAACATAACGAAAAGAGCAGCAGCTGATATCCCAGAGGCAGCTAAAACCTGCCTGTTGTTTTCAAACCGTATAAGACCTTCATACCATGGTGTTGGCTTATCATTTACTGCGGAAGTTATAAGCTGATTCCATTTCGGTAAAGGGTCGTAAGTTGAGAATTTGGTCCAAGTACCTGTTGCATTCTCAAATCTACTATGTGTAATACGATCAAACTCCTTCACATCCTTATTCTTGTATATGTCAGTTTGATCAATTTTTAAAGTGAAAATATCACCATAAGGCCTTGCTGAGTGCAAGAAAACTGGGAGGGACATAGGATCAGCTGATACAGCAGCGAGATCAGAGGTAACGACGATGCAGTTTCCGTCAGGACTAAAGAACGGATGGTTTACATGCCCTGAAAGGTCACTTCCACTTGACATAACCCTAACTAAAACGTTTGGATCATCAGCCTTTACAAGATATATTGAAAAGTACCCTGAGTCAAGATCTTCAGCCCCTTTACGAGCATCTTTTGGCATGTCCCGATTTGAAGCAAATACTATCCAATTGTTATCTGAGGGAGACCACTTGCAATGCGTATCAATGCAGTCCCCGGTTGTTATCCTCTTAGCGTTTTCATCTTCCTCTCCTTTCTCAGCATCCATTATATATAAATTCTTGTACTTTCCGCCACTTTGTTGGTGATCTCTGTTAGATCGAAAAACAAGTCTTGTCCCTGTTTTTGTTATTCAACATTCATTTTGATTTAACCAAGTACATATCCAAAATCAGTATTAATTAATTACTATAAAAATGCGACAAAAGTTTTTCATTACATGCAGACCCGTTTGGTAGGTGGTATTAAATGGTGGTAATGGGAATGAATTATAGTGTAAATTTTCATTAAAAGTTTCCTATTATTTCCATGGTAATGAAACTTTGATCACAAAAAAGTTTTTTAATTGTATACAAATTTTCATTACCACCTAATACCACCTCTCCCAATGGAAAAACATGGACATCAAAGTAGCTATGAAATTTTCAACCAAAATTAAACTAGATTTTTCATTCCCATTAACATCGTTTATTACCACCCACCAAACGGGCCGGCAAAGTTTTTAAGTTAGCACATTTTAGGTCAGGGGTCGATAATTGCTAAAAGTTTAGCGTATATTTAATTAAGACCATCGAGTATCGTAACTCAAACATAGAGATAAAATAATTAGTATGCCAATTTACCTTTATACTACGTACATTTTTACTAATTTTTGAGAAAGGGTCGTGATCCCAACCTTAGTCAGGTAATTTTTGAGAAAGGGTTGTGATCCCAACCTTAGAGATAAATTTAAGCACATAATAAAAATTAAAACATTAATGTTTAAATAAATATATTGAATTATACGGCAGTGAAGTAATCTAAAATATTGAATTATATTCTAGCCTAATACAATTTTTTTTATCTTCTCATATGTTTTTTTTTCTTAAATTTGAACATTATATTGTATACTTTAAAACAAATGATCGAGTGGTCGGGTTTACCCGGGGCATAGTTATCAGATGCTCGATTCTGATCTACGATTCTACAATCGTACGATCTAAAAATAAACAATCGATCTGAATCGTGGGTAGGATTTTAATGTGGTAGGGAGTCATGCAATCCTACTTAGCTCAAGAATTTAGGTGGTGAGATCATAACACGATTCTACGATCCTACAATTCGATCCTACATGGGTAATTTCATTTGTAAAATATATTCATATAATTAATACAGATTTCACATACGTAGAATATATAATAAATATAATTATGTCAATGCCTATATATAAAATTCATTTTTTTGATTTGCCGTTTAAAATGATTATTAAAAGTTTTTTTCTCAAAATTTAATAAATGAAGTGAAATAAGTTTTTACTTAACTTAGAATTTAAAAAGATAACAAATATAATTGAAAATTTGCAATCCAAAGCACATTAATGCATATGTAGCATCATACGATCTTACACTCCGATTCTACCGATTTCGATCCTACCCCTTAAAGATTATAGGTAGAATCCCGATCCTAATAATCGTGTCCGCGATTATTATTTTTGTGTCGTTACTCTCCCCTTTATCATAGCGGGCGAGTAATCTTACCCGCCCTAATTTTATTTTTTTTTAAAATGTGTTGTTTAAAGCCCACTTTTCGTGCCGGATGGGTCGATCATGGACGGGTAGCCCGCCCGTGAATAGTTCTAAACTTGATCAAACATAATGAATATGCTACAAAAAAATAAAGCTAATGAATATGAAGAATGGAGATAGATGGAAAGTTTACCATCTGGATTAGTAGATGGGAAAGCATTATTGAAATCTTTTGTTAGCTGCGTATATCTTCTTTTTCCTTTACCAGGACTGGGTATGGCGCATATGTTAACTTTACTTCCTGCTTGGAAGGAAGGTCCACAACATACATATAATATATCCTTATCGTCACCGTCATTCCAAACAGGGGAGAAGAGTTTATTTTCGTTCAGCTGCATGCAATGTTCATAAAGAATATTTTATTACGTTTGTATTATTCATCTACAAGCAGGTGTAACTAGGGATATTTAAAAGCAAATACCATATCGATCAGGCACATAGTAAAAATAATGATCTAAATCAGATCTGAAATTCGGATATCCGGTTTAACCCCGATAGATACAGCATATCCAGATTTTCATTCATTATATTACTAGGTTTGTATTATTCAGCTACCTGTAGTGTCAAAAACAAATACCATATCGATCTGAATTCATATATCAGATTTTTCGGATAGTAGAAATCATGATCCAAAATAGCTCCTAAATCACCCTGGACTGGTCGGGTACTGCATATCCAAATTTTGATTCTTTATTTTATTTTTTTTTTAATTTTTTTCTTTTGTACACAGTTCTCCATCTTTATTTAATCTAAATTAATTTTTATTGTTTGAAAAATAAATTAATTTGACAATATGATTAAAATGCTTAAAAGTCAAAATTAATAAGCAATTGATAACCCATGCAACATAGTTGTAGTTGAAAATTAGTAGCATCATATTCAAAAGCATAATAGTGTTTTCTATAAAAAAAAATATATCCGTACCGAATTCAACATCCAATTGAAATTACAAACTGAATCTTATTTGATTCTTGAAATTGAATAACAGATATTCTGAATCAGATAATTGGAATCGAATTATTATGCAAATCATCAAAATTTGTTTTAGTTTCTATCATTCTAGGTTATAATGTTGTGAAACACTACACTGTTTATTTACATTATAAATTATTTAATTTGTAGCTAGAAAACTACTTTAAACAAATATAATTTTCACTATATGCTACCACTCCGTCCTATTCATAGAGAAAATGAGACATTTCTATAATAGGTCAATTCACGAAAAATGTGCCATTTCTATTTGTCATTTTTTTACCCTTATACCCTTACTACAACAACATAACAACACACAAATATTAATACCCTTTATAGTTAGTTATCCAAAATCAAATTTAATTAATTTCTATATAAAACAGTTTTTTTATCCTTATACCCTTACTACAACAATATAACAACACAGAAAATGTAAGTTTAACTAATATTTTTCTCTATAAGGAAGTTTTTTGGCAGCCATGTAATTTCAAAGTTAGTTATCCAAAATAAAATTTTTTGAAAGGTATCCAAAATAAAATTTAATTAATTTGAAAGACAAGCTTTATACCTCAAAAACTTTGCGCAAATTTTCTTCGTGATCAACCATCCATACAGCTTTAAAGCTATTGTCAACAAAGGCAAGCTTGGAGCCGTCTTTGGAAAAAGTTGGAAATACTCCTGATACCCTAAATAATCCGATATCCAGCCATTCATCAGATTGCAGTTTTTCAAACTGTTTCGGTACTTCTGCATCCTGTCACAATCAATTAACTAGTTCAATAATTAATAGACATATATAGTTGACTTTAATTTTTAATCTGGGAGAGGAATAAATTTACTCAAATACAAAATTATATACCTTATTATGATGATTTCCCTTGCAACTATTATAACCAATTCGAATTTCACCATTTTCGTCATTAATGATGAAGGGATTAAAGTGGTCAGCCAGTGGTAGAATTCCAGAAGTTATGTTTATGGTTTGTGTTTGTCCAGAACAGTCATAAATCTGAATTTGTCGATACTGCGTAGAATTCCGATCATCAGTAAACTTTTTGAGTTGGGGCTTTTCCTGTATGGATGCAACTGCTACTCTGTTAGAGTCAATAGCTGCTGGAGTTACAGCATCAATACCGTCAGGTGTTACACGAAAGCAGTCTAATGTAAAACCATTGCTGATATCAGCTCGAAAAACACCCCAATGATCATCAACTTTACGGTGAAAAAAGATGAAATTGTCATTTCCCCAGGTTGGCCAACCACCATCTTTTATAACCAATTTACGGTCAAAAGGTTTGTCTACGTTCATCACAAAAATGTCTGTCTTCAGGTTTTCTCTCTCCCCATACCAACCACCTCTTTTTTGGAATGAGGCCACGGCGATCCTTTTCCCTGATGGTGACACAGACGGGCTCAAATCTGCTTGCACTGAACGTTCATAAACATATAAAATTTATTAGCAACTACCAAAAAAAAAAATAAATAAAATATACAAACCCGTTTTAACTCGCCCGTTCATACCATGACTTCAGTATACAAACCCCAAAATATATATATACTTTCTTCGTTCATTTTTTATTGTCCTATTTGAAGATTTTAAACAAATTAAGAAAGGTGAAATCTTTGTAGATAGTGGGTATTATTTTATTAAGAGATGTCGAACCTTTGTAGATAGTGGGTATTATTTTATTAAGAAAGGTGGAATCTTTGTAGATAGTGGGTATTATTTTATTAAGAAAGGTGAAAATTTGTAGATAGTGGCTATTATTTTATTAAAATAGTAGTGTAAATTAATAGTTGTATTGGTATTATGAGAGAGAAAATGAGGGTTAAATGAGGGATAAAGAAAGTATATGGAAGATAAAAACTTTCCAAAATAGGAAAGTATTCTAAATAAGACAAACTTATGAAACTGACCGTTATAGTAACGTGGACAAACTTAAAAGAACAGAGGGAGTATATAGTTACTTTAATAATATCATAACCGTTGGACTTCATTCGAGTAAATTAAAATTAAAGTTCTATTATTATTTATCTAATTTGATAAAAAATAGTTAAATAAACATTGACCATTGATTATTAACTCTAATTATATGAAATCAGCATGTATTTACAAAATTTAACCATCAAAACATCGATCACTTTATTAGATTAGCTAATAACATGATTGAATATGAGTCGATCATACTTTTATGTTAAAAATTGGTTTTACGACAGTTCGATTAAAAAAACTCATTCGGGTTATAAGTTGGTTTTAGCTAGACTGAGTTCGGTTTTGAGCATGAATTGGGTCGAATATGACTCGGGCTGGCTAGTATTAGTTTTTCGGTTTTCAATCGATTCGGGTAATGTTGGTTCGATGAAGCTTAAAGAGGAACACATTTTCAGATCGATTATCTTTTGGTTTCGATTTTGATTTTCGGGTCAGATCACATTTAAACATCTATGAACTAAATGGTTATAGTTTGATAAAAAAGAGTGGAATTAATATTATCATTATAATTTAGGGGGTGTTTGGTATGTAAAGAAAAAATGTAATGGAAAGGTAATTGATAAAGAGGGGTAAGAGTAAAGGTAAGAGTTGTGGTTATTTGTTGTTTGGGAAGTATAATAATGTAAGGGAATTAATGAAAAAGAGAAGAAAGGGAATGTGTTACAAGTCATTAATGGATGGTAACAAAGTAATGGTATTCAATACCCTTAAGAAAGGGAATGTGTTAACCCAATGTTATACCAAACACAAATTATGGAGTAAAAGTAATTGAATCCTTTACTTGATATCAAAAAACTCATACCAAACACCCCCTTAAAACAAATGACTTACATGATGGAGTAAGGCGATTAGTTTCTCTGGTATGAAGATTAGTCTTATAAACAGTAGTCCAAGGTTGGCGACGATTGAGAGAAGCATCCATGGTGGTAACATAGATAAGATAATCTCCGGCAAAACAAGCACTATCTTCCATCCGAACACCTTGATAAAGCCGATAGATTTTCGCAAAGTTGAAAACCTCAACTTTACGTTGGGTGTCATTGAAGCTTAAGGCTATATGAAGAGTTTCAAGGTTGGAAGTGCGTTCAGACACGAAAATCATACCAGATTTGATGTCTGCTTTGCCATCGAAATCCGGAAGGTGTTTCTGAATTGCTTTGAGAGCTGGCGAAGGAATTATTTGGGCATTAAAATTATACGATACTCCATCAGTTAGGTGGAGCTCATCGTGTTTATTAATGGCGGCAATGGGTGATTTGATGAGTGGACAAGAGTATATGTCCAAAGCTACTGGTGGTCTATAGGTGGTGAAGAAAGCAATACTACCTTTGTCTTCCATTTTAGGATAATAATAATTATGAGAAAGCAATTTGAAATTGGAATTGGTTTACTGTGAATCAACAAAATGCTCTCACTTATATAAAGTTGCTTTCATATACTTCACTTTTTGTCCTTTTGATTATCTTATGTGGGGGTATATTTTTGGAGGGGCAAATATTCAAACGAATATTACACCTTTAACGGCATGCTTGTATTGGGTGTAAATATTTGAGTGAGTTAAAAAGTCAAAGTAAAAAAATGTAGTTGATAAATGAAAAGTTAGTGAACTTTAATTGTTGTAGAGGTGGAAGAATGATTGCAAAGTAATGAAAAATGAAAAGAGCTCTCAATATTGTGGGGTAAATATTTATGCTAGAGGAGGGTGGAGGAATGTATTATCTCCATAATATGGGAAATTATCTTCTTTTTCCTTCATTATTTTTATTTTATGCTTATTTTACCTTCTTCACAAATATCTCAACTACTTCAAATGCATTTCTATTTGCTTTCATTTCATTAGTTTAACTTTATTTCCCCCTTTAAATATTTACACTCAATCCAAACGTAACAATTAAGTAGATATGTATTAATGCTTGGAATGCTATCACATGCTAGCATTTAGTTTTTGCTCTCAAATATTTAATTCACATTTTAATGTTTAATTCACCGATTAATTTATCAACACTATTAAACGTTGCAACAATTAAGTAGATATGTATAAACCCTTGGAAAGCACCTTTTGAACTTAAGAAATGCATTTTTCAATCTTATAAAATGCGTCATTGGAATTATTTATTAGTCTTTGTAATGCACTTTTTGAACTTTATAATGTTAATAATTTAAATGAAAATAAAATTATTACAACATTTAAGGGCTTTGGTAGATTAATCAGTGAATTAAACGTTAAAAAGGTGAATTAAACATTTGATAGCAAAAATTGGATGCTACCATGTGAAAAAATCTTACAAAATAATCAATTAAACAAGATCTCACTTGACTATATTTTAATTTATAGATTAATAGTAAAATGCAAATTAAGAGTAAAAGATGAACAGTGCCCAAAAAATATATGGGACACTTGTGGAAAATAGGAGGGAGTATTTGTTTTATGGTGATCCTTGGAGTTGACTTTATTTTTTAAAACTCTTCTCTAGACCAGGTTTATATTAAAGGGAAAATTACTTTAAAAACTCCCAACTATTCGCGGTTTAAATATAAAACTCCCAACTATCGATTATTATTCAAAACTCCCAACTTTAGGCCCATTTTAAATTTAAAGCATCGATACAATTTTATAACCTGTTTAACCGGTTACCATGTTGTTAAAATGGGAGGATAATTGAAGGATCGTGTAAGGTCAAAAGGGTGAGGTGTTTAATAAATACAATTTGGCCTCACTACTTCTCAACTAAAACCAATATATCAAGTTATAAGTCATCTTGGACTTTAAATATAAAATGGACCTAAAGTTGGGAGTTTTAAATAATAATCAATTGTTGGGAGTTTTATATTTAAACCGCGAATAGTTGGGAGTTTTTAATGTAATTTTCCTATATTAAATGACTTCATTTTAAATTATTGTTTTCAAGTCTTAAAAAATAGTGTTTCGTGCTAACATAACATATGGATTGCCCAATAGACCATTTTCTACTTAAAATTTTTATTTCAATATCAATAATTCCTCTAATATTTCTTTGTTATAACATTTGATATCTTCATATAAGTGGTTATTAGGTAGCAATCACGTTATCTCTAATCATATCATAATATAACTTTTAAAATTCTATTTTTATGAGAATATATTTGTGACAATTGTTAACTAAAACATTATATTTACTGCTTGCATTCTCACTTATTTTGCACCCGATTAAAAAAAGTGGGTTGAAATTACTTGAGTAGAAAATGTTTGACCAAATTCCAATGTTGAGTTTATACATAAATTATATTTATGTTACTACTTCATAATCTATTAAATGTATCAGTAGGTTATGGATCTTAAATGCGTAATGACTTATTTTATGACTGTATTCTATAATTGGTTGAATACTAGTCTTAAGTTATTATGATATATATCATTTATAATCCATAGGTTATACATATTTTTTTCTCTTGTCGTTCCATTATAAGAGAGAATTAAAAAATGAAAACATTAGAGAATACATATTAATTTAGAAGATCTAATCGCTCTTGTTCTCCAAATTTCTCTGTGCTATGAAATCAAGTAATGTTGAGTTTGTTGCTAAATCCTGACCCAACAACGCAAGCACCGACCTCCACTGCCCATCCACCCCCTCCACCTCCTCCACCCCCTGCCATTCCTTACCCCCTTTTGCAGGTTACGATCTCGCCAGCCGTGGACATCCAGGTACGCATTTTTCAGAGACGTCTTCATCCACCGTTTCTGTGTCATCTTCAACGCCCGGAAATACCCATCTCGCTGGCTGTGCTGAACCGACCAGAGGAAAGGTTCCGTGGACTCCCTTCTACCGGCTACCACGTGTAGGAAAGTAGTAAAAGTGTAAATTTATTTTTAGTATTTTTATTAGTTCCTTTTTACTTATATTAGCTTCATTACCTTATTTAGATAAATGTCTCTCTATATATGTAGCCTATGTACTCATTTGAAAGATAATACAAAATCAGTATTCAAAACCCAAATTCCGCATTATTTAATTCTTCATGGTATCAGAGCCGAATGGTTGATCTGGGATGGAACAACCAAATCGGTGTTCATCATTTACCATTGGAAACTTACCTCAAATGGAAATCGAAATCCGGCTACCATCATCAACTCCATTGTTGCAACCAAAAAGGTTAAACACCAACAATGGAGTCTCTGAAACCGACAATTATCTTCAGATGACAAAACCCACCTTTAGAGGAGAAAAATTCATTCACCTCCACATGCAATTTCAATTCACAAACAAACCCAAAGCCACAAACAGACACACGAAAATCCCCTCACATGTACTCCCCTTATTCCTATTCCAACCTCAACTCACAAATTGCCTTCGACACTTTCGTTGGACGGCCGCCGCCAAGGCACTGGAAAGTCAGACCGGCGGCAAAGCACGTCATCCAACCAAAAATGGAAGACTGAAATTGGAGAGAGAACAGTCGAACAAGGAGAAAGGAGAAGACCCATTTTCGAGTGACCTATTTTCGGGTTCTATGGCAGAGGAGAGCAGAAATCAGTCTTTCATGGAGGAAGAGAGAGAAAACTCGAACAAAGGGGAGAACAGAGAAGAGCAGCAGTCCAGTTTCATGGAAGAGGAGAGTAGCAATCAGTTCTTCATGAAGGAAGATAGTGAAAGGTCGAAAAAGGGGGAGAATGGAGCAGCACTTTTTTCGGGTTTAATGGATGAGGAGAGAGAAAACTTAAAAAAAGGAGAAGGGAAAGAAAGCAATCTGAAAAAAGGGGCAGAGAAAGAAAGCAATCAGCTTTCTTGGGCAGAGAAAGAAAGCAATCAGCTTTTTTGCATTTGTATGGAAACTCACGGGTCACAATCAAATATAAAAAATGAAAAAAGAAGTGGGAAACTTCAAAAACCAGCCGGCCCTACCCACCCTTTTTTATCCTTACCACCTAACTCACCTCACTATACTCCAACTAGCCCAATAGCAGCTGGCCCAAATAAAAATTCCAACCCAACTTCCTTCCTTCATGCACATTCTCTTTTAACTAGCCCACAAATCAAACCCCTACCTCAATCATCCCCATGGATTTTTGACTGTGGAGCCACCGACACAATGACAAATGATCCATTTGACCTCATCCATACTATTCCAACTACCAGAAAAAAAATTCAAACTGCCAATGGGGATTGTGTAGCTGTTACTAAAACAGGGACAGTTGATATTTCTCCATCCATTCACCTACAAAATTGTCTTTTAATTCCCAGCCTCACTCATAAACTGCTATCTATAAGTCAATTGACTAAAGAGCTTAGTTGTACTGTTACTCTGTCCTCCACTGATTGTGTTGTGCGCGATGCTCAAACTGGGAGAATTATTGGACGTGGTACCGAACGGGGAGGCTTGTACTATGTGGATGAGGCAACTAAAATGGGTCATACTTTGCTTGCTCACGGGTCACCTGATCATCAAATGCGGATGTGGCATAGGCGTCTTGGTCATCCTTCACTAGGGTATTTGAAACGTCTCTTTCCATCTCTTAATAATTGTAATGCATCTCTGGATTGTGAAGCATGTGTCCTAGCTAAGAGTCATAAGCATACTTATTTTCCGAGTCTGACACACAGTATAAAACCATTTGCTTTGATTCACTCTGATGTTTGGGGTCCAGCTCCTGAGTCTAATACACATGGTTTTTCATACTATGTTCTGTTTGTGGATGATTGTACTCGCATGAGTTGGGTGTACTTCTTAAAACACAAATCTGAGGTGTTTGATGTCTTTGTGAAATTCTACAACATGCTTATAACTCAATTCCAAGCCCAACCTCAAATCCTCAGGTCTGACAATGGGGGGGGGGAATACATAAACTCGGACATGAAACACTTCATCTCAACCCACGGCTTGATTCATCAGACCACTTGCCCAAACACTCCACAACAAAATGGGGTTGCCGAGCGGAAAAATCGCATACTCCTTGAGATGACCCGAGCACTTATGTTTGAATCTCATGTCCCAGCTCATTTCTGGCCAGAAGCCGTTGCCACTGCCACCTACCTGACTAACCGCCTTCCCACAAAAGCCCTCCAATTCAAAACTCCTTTGGAAACTCTTCAGACCCATACTACTATTCCCTCTTCTCATTCCCTACCCCCTCGAGTATTTGGATGCATTGTATATGTTCACCTTCCCAAACAAGCTCGAAACAAACTTGAACCTCGTGCTGTTAAGTGTGTTTTTATTGGATATGGGGTCAATCAGAAAGGGTATCGATGTTTTGATCCAATGCACAATAAAATGTACACCACCATGGACTGCGACTTCTTTGAGAGTTCATAATACTACCCCCAGCTTAGTCCTCAGGGGGAGACTGTGAGTGGTGACGACCTACGCTGGTTAACATATCCGATTGCTATCAATCCAGATCTTATCATCGATCATGATCCTACAGAAAAAGTAGGGAATCCCACAGTTGGTGTTGTTGATGATATAGTACTCCCTCCTTCTCAGCCTACTCCTATCACTAGTGGAAAAAACCTTAAGGGCTGCGGGCTTTTTATGGGTATGGGCTGCGGTTTTGTCACGCAGCCCTTGGAGTAGCAGCAAATAAGATAAAGTTATTGGCTGCGGACATAATGCCCGCAGCCCATAACCCATTTTCAAAAAAATTTTTTTTTTTTTTTTTTTTTTAAATTTCGTTTTTGCATTTTCAATAATCAAAAATTAAGAACATGAAACAAAGGAACGAAATCGTTGATCTGAAATTTACAATAATCAAAAATTTACATAAAAAACCCAGATCTTACAATAATCAAAAACCCGGATCTTACAATAATTAAGACCTAAAAATTAAAAACATCAAACAAAGGAACTAAAAATAAAAAAAAAATCAATATCTAAAATTTACATATTCAAAAACCCAGATCTTCGTCCCTCTTAACCGATTTACATCTTCAATATGAAAAACCCAGATCTTCAATATCTAAAAAAATCAATATCTAAAATTTACATCTTCAAAAACATCAAACAAAGGAACTAAAAATTAAAAAAAAAAAAAAATCAATATCTAAAATTTACATCTTCAAAAACCCAGATCTTCGTCCCTCTCAGGCGATTTACATCTTCAATATGAAAAACCCAGATCTTCAATATCTAAAATTTACATCTTCAAAAACATCAAACAAAGGAACTAAAAAATTAAAAAAAAAAATCAATAACTAAAATTTTAAAAAAAATTTACATCTTCAAAAACCCAGATCTTCAAAATCAAGATCTTCGTCCCTCTCAGGCGATTTCTGTTGATTCCTTTGAGTTCAGTTCCTGTTCTTCGTCCCTCTCAGGCGAGTGACCATGGACGACCTTTGTTCTGCAAAATCAAGATCTTCAAAACGAAGAAGATGAAGAGAATCATAAAAAACCCCTAAGTGAGAAGATGAATGAAGATGCGTTTGAGAAGTAAGAAGCTAAGGAGGCGTGTTTTTCAGGATTTTGTTTTGCAAAAGTAAGACTCTAGGTTTTTGAGAGGAGTGAGAAGTAGTGTTTTGAGAAGTAAGAGGTTTTGAGAGGAGTGAGAATTAGGCGTGTTTTGAGAAGTAAGACTTAAGGGTTTTGCTTTTGGGCTTTTTTTTTTAATTATTGGGTTAAGGGCTGCGGTTTTATGGGATGTCCGCAGCCCTTTTATTAAATTTTTTTTTTCCTAAATTTTTTAAATGGGCAAGGGCTGCGGACATACCATAAAACCGCAGCCCTTTCCTTATTATACTTTTTGAAACACATTGGGGCTGCGGTTAAGGGTAAAAACCGCAGCCCTTGTTAATTTTTTTTTATCAAATTTTTTTTACTCATATTGGCTGCGTGTTCTCAAAAACCGCAGCCAATAAGTAGCAGCCAATAACTTTTTTTCCACTAGTGTATCCTGTCTGAGGCATATGGGGAACAATCTGAACAAGAGGTAATTCCTGAGACTGAGACTTTGATTGATGTTGCTAATGAAGTTCCTAGTGCTGAGTCACCTCGCAGATATGAGCTACCCCCATGGAGTACGAGGGGTGTTCCTCCAAGGAGATATGATCCAGAGTATGAAGCACAACGATCGAGATACCCAGTGAACAAAGAAAGTAATGAGAATCTCTCGCAAATAGCTCTTGCCTTCAATACTTCTCTCTATTCCAATGATGTGCCTCGCACGGTTGAAGAAGCTCTTCGGGATCCAAACTGGAAAAGGGCAATGGAAGAAGAAATCTCAGCTCTTGACAGAAATGAAACATGGGAAAGGTGTGAGATACCAAAGGGGAAGAAGACAGTTGGTTGCAAATGGGTATATACCATCAAATATCAAGCAGATGGCACTATTGAGAGGTATAAATCTAGATTGGTGGCACAAGGGTACACTCAGACTTATGGGGTGGATTACTCCGAAACCTTCTCTCCAGTGGCAAAGATTGATACGATCCGAGTTCTGTTCTCTATTGCGGCGAACAAAGACTGGCCTCTACACCAGTTCGATGTGAAGAATGCCTTTTTACACGGGAAAATTGAAGAGGAAGTGTACATGAAGGCACCTCCGGGTTTCTCAGATGACTATAATACGGGAGAAGGCTGCAAGTTAAATAAGGCGCTTTATGGCCTAAAACAATCTCCTAGAGCCTGGTTTGGGAGATTCACCGCAGCAATGACGAAGTTTGGGTACAAGCAAAGCAACTCTGATCACACCTTATTTCTCAAGAGGGAAAATGGTCGTATTACTTGTCTGATCATTTATGTGGATGATATGGTTATTATAGGAGATGATAAGGAAGAGATTTGTACACTCAAGGAACAATTGTTTAGCGAATTCGAAATGAAAGACTTGGGGCGACTTAAGTACTTCCTTGGAATTGAAGTACTAAGGTCTAAAGGAGGTATATTCATTAGTCAAAGAAAATATATCCTCGATTTGCTAGCAGAAACCGGCATGGTTGATTGTAAACCTGCAGAGACTCCCATTGTGGCAAACCATGGTCTTCAGATGATTAAAGGTGAAAAATTAGTTGACAGGGGACAATATCAGAGAATGGTTGGCAAGCTCATATATCTTTCTCACACACGCCCTGATATTGCGTATGCAGTTGGAGTAGTGAGTAGATTTATGCATCGACCACAAATACACCATATGACAGCCGTGATGAGGATCTTGAGATATCTGAAAGGAACCAGCAGCAAAGGGCTTTTGTTCAAGAAAAACAATCACTTAGATCTCCTAGCCTACACAGATGCAGATTGGGCAGGAGATAGAGATGACAGGAGATCAACTTCGGGATACTTCACACTGGTTGGGGGAAACTTGGTTACATGGAAAAGTAAGAAGCAGAAAGTGGTAGCTTTATCAAGTGCAGAGGCCGAATTTAGGGGTATTGCCAAAGGGATCACAGAGATTATGTGGCTAAGGAAACTTCTGAGTGAATTACACTTTCCACTGAAGAAGACATGCAAGTTGTTCTGCGATAACAAAGCCGCAATCAGCATTTCAGAGAATCCAGTTTAACATGATCGAACTAAGCATGTGGAGATTCATAGGCATTTCATAAAGGAGAAACTTGAGAAGCAGATAATAAGTCTTCCCTTTGTGAGATCAAAAGACCAGTTAGCAGATATCCTTACGAAGGCAGTTACTTCAGAAGCATTTGAGCAGACTTTGTGCAAGTTAGGTATTGGTGACCCGAAGACCTAACTTGAGGGGGAGTGTAGGAAAGTAGTAAAAGTGTAAATTTATTTTTAGTATTTTTATTAGTTCCTTTTTACTTATATTAGCTTCATTACCTTATTTAGATAAATGTCTCTCTATATATGTAGCCTATGTACTCATTTGAAAGATGATACAAAATCAGTATTCAAAACCCAAATTCCGCATTATTTAATTCTTCACCACGGTCTGATTTTTTGTCGGTTTGTTTGTCTGTTTTTTTGTTTTTGTTTATTTTTTGGGTTTTTTAGTTTTTTCAAGTAAGCTTTTTGAGGTTCTATTCCTTTGTTTTTTTTCTGGGTAAGCTTTTCGACGCCCTTTGTTTATCTCTTTGCCTTCTGCTGTTCCCTTATTTTTTATATATTCATTGATTTATTTATTTTAATCTTTGTCTTCTTTTTTCCTGGTTGCCTTTGTTTTTTAATCTTTTTTGGGTGTACCTTTTGTTTTTGTTTGTCGTGTTGCTTCTCCTTTCCTAGTTGCCTCTTTGTTTTTGTCTTTATTTCTTTTTAGGTGGCATCTCCTTCTTGCTTGTGGTTTTGGAGTCTTGTGTTGCTGGTGTTTGTCTATTTGCCTAGATAGCCTTTCACTAGTTGGGTGTAGGTGTTTTTGGTTTTTCTAGATAGCCTTGTAGTTTGTTTCAGCTTCCCTTTTTCGTTTGGTTTCCTGGCTAGGTGTTTTGCGTTTGGCTTAGGTGTCTTTCCTTGGTAGTTTCTGGCCCTCGTTCTCGTTTTTGTTTCTAGGTGTCTTTAGTGTTTTTGGTTTTGGTTTTTTTCTCTCTGGTTCTTGTTGTTTTTGCCGGTGCCTTTGCTGTTTGTTATCTATTTTTTGGTTGGTGCTTTTGCTATTTTGCTAGTCTTTGTGTTTTTGGTTTTGTTGATATCTTTTCTCGTTTGTTATCTAGTTTGCCCTTTGTTTTCTGAGTATAGAGTTAAGAGGCTATCATGGTCACCTGAGGTTAGGTCCAAGGAAGAAGGGGGGGGGGGGGGGGGGGGGGGGGCAGGGGGGGCAGGGGGGCAACATAAATAGGTTCTAGAACTTAGAGTGGGGTCTTGGAACATAGGTACCCTAGAGGCCAAGACCTTAGAGCTGGCCAATGAGCTTTCTAAATACAGGATTCATGTAGCATGTGTTCAAGAGACTAGGTGGAGGGGACAGAAAGCTAGAGGTATAAAGGGATACAAGTTGTGGTATGCAGGTTTGGACGACAAACGTAGCGGGGTGGACATCCTAGTGTCTAACGATATCCTTAAGCAAGTGGTAGAAGTAAGGAGGTGTAACGACAGGATTATGTTAGTTAGGATCGTAGTGGGAGAAGAAGTCGTATCGTTTATAAGTGCTTATGGACCCCAAGTTGGGCTAGACGATCAGGTGAAACGCGAGTTCTGGGATAACTTAGGAGCCCTTTTGAGTTCAATTCCATAAGAGGAGAAAATTTTCCTATGAGGAGACTTTAACGGCCATATAGGGAAGGAGGCGGGGTCCTACGACTCGGTACATGGTGGGTTCGGTTTCGGAGTGAGAAACGAAAGCGGGGAGTTTTTGCTAGAGTTTGCACTAGCAGAGATTTGGTTGTTGCAAACTCGATCTTTAGGAAGAAAGATGAGCATTTGATAACATACAAGAGCGGTGGTCACGCTACACAAGTGGATTACTTCTTAGTACGTAAAGGGGACCGAGCCTCATGCTTGGACTGTAAAGTTGTTTTGGGTACTAAGATGCCTACCCTAACACAGACTCTTAGTTATGGTTTTTAGGATGAGGAAGAAGATTACAGAGAAGAAAGCCGAGCTCAAGGGTAAGATTTGTTTTTTGGTGGTTTTCTAGCATATTGAAAGAGAAGAAAAACAAAGAAAGAAGATGATGATGGAGAATTAAACAAGGGCAATATGGTAATTTCATCCTTTAGTGGTCATTCAAACATTTTTTAGCCCATATAGTTACGGCAGTTAGTTTCCCTTAATCTGGGGCTTATTACCATGTAGAAACGAAAACAAGATTAGTTATTACAGTCGTTTCCGTTAACCTGGTACTTACCATGTAGAATTTCCCTTTCATTTTTAATGGAGTGGGCTAAGAATAAATTCAAGAATGTTGAACATTTACTCATTCTTTTCACGTCATTGTTTTGAATTTTTCTTTACAACCTGCTGATGTACTAGACACTCGAGACGTTATGGTGTCTGAGGAATTTAAGGGCGGGACGAACTAGCATGAAACAAGGGGACGCGTTGCGTATGCAATTCTCATTAACAAATTACCGTAATTTGTACATGATCAATTCGATTAAGGTAATTTATTTTTAATTTAAATTAAAGTCTTAATTGAAATAGGATTTTTGGGAGGGAAGCGCGTACGTAGCACGTGGCCTACCAACAAGTATATTACATTATATATAACTAAAAATCATCAAAAGTTAAAATGATATAAGTATATGATTAGACAATGCAAACAAGAATCCAATTGACTATACTTTTCCCACATTAGCAATAACATAGAATAAGAACGAAAAATAGTACCAATAACCGTAATGTAACGAATATTTCCGAACGGAGGAAGTACATTACAAGAACAACAAGTCAACAACAATCAAACAAGTACTATGAAACAACAAACTAAATCAAACACAACAATTAGAAATATAAGAAGCCATTTGTTACATAGATTCCATTTCAACACCAGGGATAGAATTGATTTTGTCTTGAATGGCTTGCATAGACTTGATAAGCTGCTCAAGATAGTAAGTTAAAGCTGCAATAGGGAAGTCATGAATGGGATTCTTGGCAATTTCTTCCTTGAAGTCATCCATGATTGTAGGAAGTCGCACAGTTGGATTAAGCAGATATGTAATGACTTGCTTCAGGAATTTATCCATGAAGGAAGTAGCAAATATGCGTTGATTATGTACAGCATCACTTCTTGCTGCAAAACGTTGGCGATCATGAGATGTTTGAATTACAAGAGATAAAGCACGCCCAAGGCTTGTGTAAATCTCTGTTGATTGCATATATTTCAAAAGTTCAAATAATTCAGATTTCAACATCTCTAATGATGAAATACGCTTATTAACCACATCTTCTAGCATATTTTGGGCTTTAACAAGTTCATCTTGAGCTCCATCCAAGTTTCCATTGTCAGCAATTTCTCTAGCCTTTTGCATTGTAGCAACAGTTTGAAGACGTGCCACCTCTATTTTGACCTCTTCTTTCTCTTGTTCCAGGGGTTTCTCAATACGATTTATAGTCACAACTAATGGTTTTGTTTCTTCAAATGAACTTTCCCCTACACTGCTTCAATGATAGACATATATAGACCATATAATTAATTCTAGGATACCAAGAACGAAGTAAAGAAAAATCTATTAGCACGCATTTCAATATTATTTTTGAAAGTCGTGCTCCATATGGGTGATTGTGACGTTTGATTTTATTAAGCCGTGACAATTCGTCACATAATCTCACCGTGGCCCACTCGTGGGGACACGGGACACCAGTGGGCTCGGGCCCACAAACCCACGGGTCAAGAGCGTTGACTTGCACATACACTCGGTGAGGTTCATTGTTTCCCAAAACCATATGGCAATAGGAGAATTAGCTCACCAAGTATATATGCAAGTCCACAACCCACTTTTTTATCGATGTGGGATCTTGTCTTACATGTGAAGTATTTCCAACAGGTTTCATGGAAAAAATAGTTGGGATATATATATGGGTTAATTTAATAGAAATCTTAACCTTTTGTCTATACCAAATTGAAGAGTTAGAAGCTTGGAGTTACCATGCGTATAAAAAAAGTTTGTGCACCACGTTAAAAAGACAAATTAAAAACTCAAGGTGATCAAGTAGAATTTCCGTAGTGTTTTGTTTTCTTATGTTTTATAGTCTTCTTGTTCTTTTAAAAAAGTAAACAATCTTTATATTAGCACGTGGTAAAAGAAAATGTGATGCAAAGATGAAATGTTTAGACAGTAAGTGAATTAAAGGTGATATCTTTAAAAAATAATCGTCCAAATATTGGATGTTAAGAATTATGTTTTCAAAAATAAAAGTGATTTAACAGAAAAAATTTCGAAACTTCACTACATTATAATTTTCTTTTAGTGGGATATATTTAGCGATATTTAATTTAAATGTCGCTATTTCAAATTTCTTAGTGTATATAGGGGATTTAATGACATTTATTAGACCCTTTAGCAACATATTAAAAAGTCACACTATAGGTTTTAGCGACATAGAATCTAGTGACATTTCTCACAAATGCCACTATAGACTACAATGACAATTACATATGCCACCAAAGACTAAATTAAGTGTCGTTAAATCACTTTATGGTGGAACTTCAAATTAAAATCAATAATTATTACATTAAAAATATGAATTAGTGGTATTTTTTTAATGCCACTAAATACAATGTCGCAAAAAGCTAAATTTGTTGTAGTGTTTTAAAACTTAATGTTTTTTTATATGGTATAAGAACCTCAGGTAAAGATTTTGAATCTCATCCACGTCAAAGACTTTAAGATATCTAATTATATACTCTATCAATAATAAAAATGATAAATAATAGTTACATGAATATAATTGGCACAACACTTGTACTTACTTGTAGGTGTAAGTGATGTTTAGAGCATCTGTAGCCATATGGTTACTCACAGCTGGGAGAACAATGTCGACTATGACTCTGCGTTTCTCATCACTAGATAGGTTACCAAAACAAATACGTACAAAACCAACATCTTCATCCCAATCTGTCGAATATGATCCTGTAGAAACCTTTACAATGGTAGAATTAATTGTCGTTATTGTAAGGTTCAATTCTTGAACAGATATCGTAAGAAGCCCCGCCAAACATTGTGAAAATGCATAGGTTAAATTGTTCGATGAAGGTTTGTCTTCAATATCTGCCGTTGAAAATGTGCCTCCTGTACTTTTGTTTGCAATCTGATACAACAGCTGCAGCAGAAATACGTATGATCAATAACAAATTCTGTTTTTATGATTAAATTATAAGTATTTCCCTTATATTTTCATACTAGCTATATTTTCACATAATATTAAATATAAGTTCAAGATACATCAATGATACAAGTAGGACCCTCGTCTTCCTCGGAAAAACAAATGTCTCGTCTCCCTAATATTAAGAAAACTACTTGTAATTTGATTCTCACTAATTTCTCGTTTTTACATTTACATAATCACTACAGTATAACTTGCTTTTAGTGAGATATATTTAGCGACATTTAATTTAAAGGTCACTATTTTTCAAATTGCTAATAGTGTAAATAGAGGATTTAGTGACATTTATTAGACCTTTTAATAGTATATTAAAAAAACACACTAAAAAGTTTTGCGACATAGGATCTAGTAATATTTCTCACAAATGTCATTATAGACTATTGTAACAATTACATATGCCACTAAAGACCAAATAAAGTGTCGCTAAATCGCTTTATGGTGGAACTTTAAATAAAAACCAATAATTATTACATTAAAAATATGAATTAGTGACATTTTTTAAATGCCACAAAATCCAATGCCGCAAAAAGTTAATTTTGTTGTAGTGAATGTAGTGTTTGGTAAAAAGTATTTCATTTCAAATTATGCATTTCAATTATGAAATCATTAATGAAGAATTTGAGAATTACAAGGTTTGGGTAGCTAGTCATTCTCAGATTCCTTATCCAAATCCAAATTTTAAAATTTTTTATTTGTCAAACAATAAATTTGAGTCAATTCTAAATTTCCAAATGAAATCATCGTTTTCAAACATGACATAAAATTTATAGAATAATAATTCAACACATTCTCTAAAGTTACGCGAGTACTAATGTTTTGCTCTAGTAAACTAACACATACCTCCTCATCATGGTTTGGTCCTAAACCAAATGTGTAAACAGGAACATTGCTTTGAGGAATTTGTATACCACTTCCACCCTTAGTACGCGGCGTACAACTACCCATAACAAGCATGATCGCTGAAACACGGTTACACCCACTGCCATTCAGCTGTTGTAAAGCAGTTTGAAGTCCACAAACAACATTATCAGTAGCTGATTTACTGGCATTTAGAGATTCATCAACCACTTCTAAATTATCTACCAACCCTTCAATCTTTATTTTTGATTGTTCGTTCATTGGGAGTAACGATGTCTTCACC
Source organism: Amaranthus palmeri (assembly GCA_019776075.1). Lineage (NCBI taxonomy): Eukaryota > Viridiplantae > Streptophyta > Magnoliopsida > Caryophyllales > Amaranthaceae > Amaranthus > Amaranthus palmeri. Next base: position 80,322 of record JAAKBH010000770.1, read on the forward strand.
TCAATAGACGTTTTACAGAATGTTATCAATGATAAACGATCATCATCACTAAGTTTGTTAATCAAAAATTTCAAGGCGCTATTTATTTCTTTTAGTTTCGTTTTTTTGTCATCACCTGAACCATTAACATCTAAGACGGTAACTATGTCAACTCCAAATATGTGTTTGTTCATCTTAGCACCTGTTATTTCCAAAAGTACCTTCACATTGGTTTCATCTAAACATGCCTCTGCCTTATTAAAGGTAGTTAATTTTATCCTCCCCGCTTTTAATAATTCTGAAATTCGACCTGAAATGATATAACATCAGTTATTACCTAAACATAGGACAAATAAGGGCTCGCCTGGATTCTAATAATAAAGTAAGGCAGTAAAATTTATGGACCGAAATTCCCCACAGAATATAGTAATGGGAGAAATGGTTATTTTTCATTGGTATTTTACAACTAGTAAAAATATTATTTTCTTTCCTTTTTAAACCATCATAAATTTGATGTAGAATTACTATTCTTAAGTTCTCATATGATCATATCTACATTTTTTCATCATCATTACAATTAATCCTTTAAATTAACCAATTAAATTAACATAGTTTTCATTCCCGAAAGCCAACATACCTTCAAAACCTCAAAACCCTTTCATCAATAGCATCAATTTCTTTGAGAGAAAGTTAGTGAGTAAGAAGGTTTCGTATTGACCAATATGTTCTTAAAGAAAAGCTCTAGCTTCCTCCTCTGTTTAGATTTTCTGCAATTTGTTTTCAAAATTTTTTTTTAAAGCTTCCAACAATTAAAATGGTTGAGATTTTAGATTTTTGATGGTGTTTATGAAAAAAGGTGGATAATATTATGAGAAAGAAAACAATAATGTAGGTGGATTGGAATGAATTCAGAGATAGAAATGGGGCATTACTTTTACTACAAAATATTTACTACGGGTCCTCTTAAGTAAATATTAAATCCTCTTTTTGACATACTGATTTACTCTATTACTATTTACACTTATCCCAAACACTCAAATATCCAGCATTTTATCCTCCCTAAAGTAATACTTTCCTTTTCCTCTGATTCCAGGCGAGCCCTAAGAGGAAAAAAGATAGTAGGGTGCAAGTGGATGTGCATTATCAGTACCTACCACGATGAAGGGACTATTAGAAATACAAAGCTCGCCTAGCAGCTAAAAATTATATACACTCACACTTATGGGGTCGACATTTAGGACCTTTTCCTCGATAAAAAAAATTGATAAAATTTGAGTTTTATGATCAATTGTTGCTAACCTAGGTTGGTCGATCCCTTCACCAATTTAATGTTAAAATGCAAATCTTTGTTGTGAAAGGCACCTGTTATAGCAAGTCCCAACTTAAATGGTATTGATGATGGCTTTGATCACCTCATAGCCTATGCTATGTCTTGTACACTTGAGGTTAGTGATGAAAGTAGCATGGGGTATGAAGAATTGAGGTTTGGGTCACTTAATGAAGTGACAAATGATGATTTAATGAGCTTTGGCCAAGCCATTGAGTGACACTACAACAAATTTAGCTTTTTGCGACGTTGGATTTAGTGGCATTAAAAAATGTCACTGATTCATATTTTTAGTGTATTAATTATTGGTTTTATTTTAAGTTCCACCATAAAGTGATTTGACGACACTTAATTTGGTCTTTAGTGACATATGTAATTGTCACTATGGTCTATAGTGACATTTGTGTGAAATGTCACTAGATCCTATGTCGCTAAAAGCTTTAGTGTGACTTTTTCATATACTGCTAAAGGTTTTAATAAATGTCACTAAATCATCTATATACACTACAAGAAATTTAAAATAATGACATTAAAATTAAATGTCGCTAAATATATTTCACTATAAAAGCAAATTATATTGTAGTGTGACAGGGAAAAAAAGCATTCAATGGTAAGCTTTAGAGTGTACTCGAACAAGGAAACACCAACGAGATCAAGAAGGCTCGTGAATGCAAACAGAAGGGTCGGGTGAAGATGCTCATTAGTAAGGGTGTTTAAAAAAACTCGACTCGCGTAATTCGATCTATCGACCCGCAAACCTATGACTTAAATGGCGGGTCAATTAATAATAATAATAATAATAATAATAATAATAATAATAATATGTTACGGGTCGGTTTAGCGGTGAAACTTAAGCGGATAATTAGATAAAGTATTTAAATTTAAAAGTAGTTTAGATAGTGACATCTATCGAACTATTTGTTTGCGTATGAATGTATTATTTATAGACCATGACTTATGGTCTTAGGGCAAACATAAATTACTAGTATTTATACAAAAAGAATATGACTTTATCGAACCAATTTTTTTAAATTTTTAGTCGAACAATAATATCGAACCAAAAAGCGCTTGTGGCTCAATGGATAGAGCATCTACACATGGAGCAAAACGTTCAGAGTTCGACCCCTACTGGGCGTAGGTATCAATTGAGGATTTCTTGACTGCGCAAATCTCTCTTTAATTACTCCCTCCTTGGGGGTACGGGTAGGGGTGTTCAAAACCGGTTACCGGGTCGACCCGGATCCGAAAATCCGGGTACCCGCTTTTTTGGGTACATAAATTTGCGATCTGGTTTAAACCAGGTACCCGAAATCCGGATACCGGATACCCGGTTTTATTAGAATGTTTTTTTTGTCGTTTTGTAGTTCAACCATACGTTTGTTTATCTCTATTTTCACTTAAAATATTTTTTTATATAAAATTCATTCAAACTGCCTAAAAATCTTTAACTTAATTAGTCATTAAAGATTAATTAAGAAAATGAAAGAATAATATTATTGTTTACGGGCTTAAGTAAGAACAATTATAAAATTCAACTACTAACTCTCTTAAAAAATATTCAATCCAAGGTTAGTTTAAGAGATATCATGATCTTTTTATTTACGAAAAAAAGTTAAAAAAAATAAAATAAAGAAAACCGAATATCGGATACCCGGTTTTCAAAATTTCATGACCCGGATCCAGATCCGGAATCCGATTTTAAAATCGGGTACCCGACCAAGATTATCCGGTTTGCAAAAACTGGGTAAATTACCCGGTTTTAGAAACCAGGTACCGGATAATTCGGGTCGGAATTTCCGGATCGGGTTTTTATGAACACCCCTAGGTATGGGTATGATTTGTCTGCATCTTTCAAGGAAAAAAAACCCCACTCGGACCCTGCCTTTTGCGGATTCCGGGAAGGTCCTTTCATTTAAGCTTTATATATTAGAGAATTACCATTTAGCACAAGGCATGAGTAGTTTTCCTTGTAACCTGGTAATCGGTGATTGATTCTCACCACCCGGCTCGAAAAACGGGCGGGCATGGACAACGTTTTTCAAAAAAAATTTAAGTTTGGACGGGTAATACCTGCCCACCAATATAAACGGGCGGGTAGCGACACCAAAAAAATACCCACAGATATACCCACCCTCCCGCTTAGTTTAATATATTATTTATTAAATAATTAATTCTATTAATTATTAAACTATAACATTAACAACATATTGAAAAACAAATTAGTTATCCCTCAAAAAAAAAAACAAATTAGTTATTTAGATTGAGTAACTGATAAAATTTTCAATGGTCATCCATTACAACCAGGAAATTTATATGGTGTAAGACAGCTACATAAAATCATTTAACCCTGACGATATTTTTATATAGAAGTACAAAATTTATTTTTAACAGACTTCTATTGTCTTTTTATAGTTTATGTACAAAAGTAAATGAAAAATGTAAGGATTTATACAATTTAAAAATGGACATTATTGCCGTTAAAGTTTATTGGATACAACTGTCCATTAATTAAAATTAACTCCTAGTCATTTGTTAATGAAAAGTCATTGATCATTTTCCCGCTGATTACGGCCATATATGTTTTTTAATATTGACTTAAACACATTATTGTTTACTTTGCTTCAATATTGTGTTTACATAAATTTTAATTTACACAAATTCTTATGAGAGACTGTTTATCTGAAAGATATTAATTTCGTCAATTTATTGTTGTTTTTTTTGTTTAATTAACTATATTAATGGGTTTAGTATGAGAGACGTCTCTTAAAGAGGCGGTCTCTCAGGAGACCGACTTTGGTTTATCTTGTAGGTTTTGTAATCGAACGAGAAACACAATTATTTTAAGGATAATGCCAATCCCGACCCGAGGCAAGGTAGGAATTTACCTATGGCCAAGAATTAACTTTACTTTACTTTAATTAGCAATATTGTTTCACATAGAATGTAGAACACCGTTTGTAAAATTATAACTTTATTATAGCCTAATAATTTCAAATGTTAATGTTCTCGAGTATATAATAAGGGTAAGTCTCTATTAGATTTGTTCATGGGCGGGCAATACGCCAGGCCCGACCCATCCGGTTTGAAAAACGAGCGGGCATGTACAACATTTTTCAAAAAAAGTTAAAGTTTGGACGGGTAATACCCGCCCGCCAAGATAAACGGGCAGGTAGCGACACCAAAAAAATACTCGTGGGTATACCCGCCTGCCCGCTTAATTTAATATATTATTTATTAAATAATTAATTAAATCTTTTAATTATTAAATTATACCATTACATGACCCATACCCAACTTTAGTTTATTACTCTTCTACTATCCTTAAAGTTTACTTTTTTTAGACTTTAATAAAGTTTCTAATTCTACTATCTACATTCAATATTTTTAACCCTCAAAGCACTCAAACTGTCGACTATCAAAGTTCGAACAAGTAGCCGACTCCACCGTCTATATTCAATATTCATGTAATTTGAGTATTTTGAGACTTTATATATATTTAGAGTATTTTAGATAATTTAGTATATTTTGTTTGTTCTTATAAAAACTGAACTTTATAATATAATTTATATTTTAAAGTTTATATAAAAATACCCGCCTGCCTTCAGGTCCCGCCCGCTTTAAAGATGGGCAGGTAGCGACAAAAAAATATACCCTCGTACGCGGGCGGGCTTTTGAATATTTGAGCCCGCGGGTAGATTTTTTAGGTGTTACCTGGTCCGCTACCCGCCCAAATCCGCCCATAAATAACTCTAGTATCTATTATTTTTTTAGGCACGAATTAAATACCAGAATTAATCTTCTCTGATAAGGGCTCATTTCTTTGATTTTGAACGCACAAACTTTTAATTGATAACAACCTAATTAATTAATAAACTAATTGATTGTATAATTAGTAAACAACTTAGAAATATTTAACAGGTGTTTTTTTAATGATTTTTTTCCTAAACTTTTGTCAAATATTAATTCAACACTCTAATCCCGAAGGAAATCTGACTTTGAATTTGAATTGTACACCAATATTTTGTTTCCTTTAAAACTCTAAACGTGACTAATTCAAGTTCTCTCTCATACTAATTGTAATTTTTTATTTTGAAAAACTACTTGGTTTTTCTTATTAGATTAATCAATAAGAATACGACAAATCAGATCAAGAGAAATAAAATACGTCAAATCAAAATGCGAGTCTTTTTATAGTTTATGTACAAAAGTTTTTTTATTTAGATTATATAGTACACAATTTATTTTTAATTGACTTTTTTTGTCAAGTCTTTTTTTATAGTTTATGTACCAAAGTAAATGAAAAATGTAAGGATTTATACAATTTAAAATGGACATTATTGCCGTTATAGTTTATTGGATATAACTGTCCATTAATTAAAATTAACTCCTAGTCATTTGCTAATGAAAAGTCATTGATCATTTTCCCGCTGATTACGGCTGTATATGTTTTTTAATATTGACTTAAACACATTATTGTTTACTTTGCTTCATTATTGTGTTTACATAAATTTTAATTTAAACAAATTCTTATGAGAGACTATTTATCTGAAATTTTTCGTCAAGTTTATTGTTTTTTTTAGTTTAATTAAGTATATTAATGGGTTTTGTATGAGAGACGTCTCTCAAAAAGGCGGTCTCTCAGGAGACCGACTGTTTAGTTTATCTTGTAGGTATTGTAATTGAACGAGAAGCACAATTATTTTAAGGCTAATGTCAATCCCGACCCGAGGCAAGGTAGGAATTTACCTATGGCCCAGAATTAACTTTACTTTATTTTAGTAATATTGTTTCACATAGAAAGTAGAACATCGTTTGTAAAATTATAACTTTTTACTTTTAGCCTAATAATTTCAAATGTTAATGGTCTCGAATATAACACGTTTATATCTATAATGACAATTATATAGTATATAATAAGGGTAAGTCTCTTAGTTATCACCTAGTGAAAACCCTTCGTGCGACATTAGTGTCATTATCTAACGATTACACTAACTTAGCCTTAAACTCGACCCTTTAAATGTGCAAGCCGATTAGCTTGGTTAGATATATTAAGGAAAAACTTAGTAAGCGAGTATTTGTGTGGGAAAAGGCTTTAACATGATAAGAGAATCCTTTTATAAGAGAGTTATATACTTTACAAGCGCTTTTGAAGATTGTTGAAACTTGAATGCAAAAGAACCTAAATGCTTATTTATAAACAAGTCCCCTTACCTTGGGACCATTCGAGAAAGGTCCTAACCTAGAATTCCTTAGAGTGCTCTACACTACTCGCCTAGATTATATATATGTGTGTAGAAAGACGTATAAGATTCTAGGTATGCCAAGAACATTCTAAAACACACCACACTATTCTACATTACTCTCGTATACCCTAGTATTTATAAGATAGTGTTAGAACTATCTAGCACCTTCGAGACTCTTCTTGAGTATGCTAGTATTTTCTAACACACTATGATACGTTCATGAATGTACTAGATGTCTCTAGCACAGTCTAGAACCTTCATGAGTGAACACCCTAAAATAGTCTAGAAGCCTCTAGATCGTTCTAGAACTTTTATGATGCCTCTTATATTGGAAATGGCGAGAAAATATGAGATTGACGACACAGATCGATCCAGTTAAGTTTGGGCCGTATCACTTACATATAGGGATTTTATAAATTCACCCATGAACCAAAAAAAAAAAAAAAAAACTTAATATGTTTACAATATTTATGGAAATTTAAAATAGACTGACAAATTAGATAGCTACTTAACAGCTAATTGCACAATTTTCAATAATAAGACATTCTCTCACTTAATATCTTGTCTCGATTTACCACTGCTTGCGATAGGTGTTAAAAAACTTTCTATATTTTAATTTGATTTTTTCATTAATGTTTATTAAATAATAAATATTTTGAAAAATTATTCTCAATCGCATATAGCTAGTCAAAATTCTCACACATTGAAATTAAATCTTTCATCATTTCAAAAAAAAAAATTAAATCTTTCATTTGTGAATGTTAAATTTCAATTTAATTATAGTAGACAAATCAAGATTGAACACGTCAAATTTAATTTCCCCCCACCCCTCCAAAAAAAAGAAAAGAAAAAATGGCGTTAGAGTTCTTAACGCTTACACTCACCACAACAAATTTAACGTTTTACGACATTGAATTTAGTGGCATTATAAAAATATCACGATTTATATTTGTAGTCTAGTAATTATTGGTTTTTATTTTAAGTTTCACTATAAATTGATTTAGTGACATTTTATTTGGTCTTTATTGACATATGCAATTGTCGCTATAGTTTATGGTGACATTTGTGAGAAATGTCACTAGATCTTATGTTGCTAAAAGCTTTAGTGTGACTTTTTATTATTCTGCTAAAAGGTCAAATAAATGTCACTTAATCCTCTATATACACTATAAGAAATTTGAAATAGCGATATTTAAATTAAATGTCGCTAATTATATCCCACTAAAAGCAAATTATGTTGTATTGACTCCTCCAATAATTTATAAAATTTCTGATTTCAAATAAATATATTTAAGCATATCTTTCTACAGGGGCGAAATTTTAAGTAACTTGATGACCTGCTATAGTAGATAATTCCCCAAAAAAAAGTAAATTAAAAATTCCAAAAAAAAATTAAAATTTTACATAAAAAATTTTAAATAATAAAAAAATAATAAATTTATTAAAAATATTTTTTAACATTTTTTTCGACATTTTATTTTAATTTATCTTTTTTTATAAAAAATAAAACTTGCTATTGCAAGTCATCCGGTCACCAGGTATGCTTTAGGAAAATACCCTCAAAGTTGGGATTATTCATGGTTAATCAATATGTGGGATTATTGTAGAAAAATCTCGATTAAGTTATATTATTTTAGGAAATTTTTCCTATTTATAAACCTTGTGAAAATCAAAAATATTTAAAGTTTAAAAACATATGGTATACTTGAGTAAAAACTTAACAAGATTATTTGATTATTTACTTTTCAAGTATAAATCATAAAACTTAAATTAGAGGATGTGATATAATGTAAACTTTTTTTTTTCAAATGATTTGCATTATATTAATGTAAACTTTCTAATTGTGCAACAGTATACATAGGGGATGTATCATATATAAGGGTGCAAGATACTATCTAAATTATCTAATACTCCCACCGGTCTAGTTTACTAGTCCCATTTGATTTTTCACACATGTCGAGACAACATTTTAATCCTTAATATCTCTAATTATTCTTAATCAAAAATTATAAAAAATTGATATTAATAATCCTTGTATTGAGACGAATCAAACAAGATCTCACATGACTATGTTTTAACTTATAGATTAAGAGTAAAATACAAATTAAGAGTGATGAGTGAATAGTGCCAAAAGTCAAATGAAATTTGTAAACTGGACCGGAGGGAGGAATTATATAAAATTTAAAAAATCAAAATTTAGAAGCTTAAAACTCACGTATAAATACATTTTTAGAGTTTGCGTTCAGATTCAATTTTAAAAGCCTTTAAAGATTAAGGCTCCACTGTGAAATCCACCTAAAATAACGTCCAAGTAAGGGTCATATACAGACCCAACCCCGGTCATATATATCGTAGCAAAAGGGGTATACATACCTAAAATAACGTCTAAGTGAAAACACTTGAAGTGGTGAAAACTGAAAACCAGACAGAGGTATACATATCGTAGCAAAAGGGGTACATATTATCTTATAGAGTGTACACATTTTTTTGTGAAGACAAAAGTTCATGTTATTTACAAAAATGCCATCTTAATATGTACCCCTTTTAAGCATATATGTACATTATTTAGCAAATGTCTAATTATTTACAAAATTGCCACCAAAATATGTACTCCTTTTGAGCTTTTATGTACCCCTGTTTTCAGTTTTCACCATTTTAATTGGTTTTCACATGATCCAAACATTATATATATATATATATATATATATATATATATATATATATATATATATATATATATATATATATATATATATATATATATATATATATATATATATATATATATATATATATATATATATATATAATGTTTTTATTTTCATATAAAATGTATTTACTAGAGCCCTACCCATATATATCTATAAGGAGAATGAAGTCAATGAATCAAGTAAAACATACTTCATACCTGATGCCTGAGTTTGAGTTTCAGAGATCTGCGCGTTATCAGCAGAAGTGGTTTCGGCCATTTTTGTTCCGTAGACTTCTAATTGAGCTGAATATCAACAACTATTTAATTTGAATCTGTAGCTTTTTCTTTGGAACCCCACGCCATAGTATATAATATCTAGATCCTTGATATAATATTATAATTATTCTCTCTTTTTTATTATTAAAGTCATCAAAGGCAGCTTTAAAAAAGAAACGCACAGGCACAGCCTACCTCAGACATTGATTAAAAGAGGCACGTCAAGTTAGCTTGTCGTTAATCACTATCATTATTATCATTTTAATATACTTATTTAATAGAGGATAAATTAAAAGACAACATTCTCAAGCCCAAGCCGTTAATATAGCTACGGTACTTTTTGATGTAACTGTGTAGGAAATAATTTATTTAGTAAATTATACTTCATATAGAATATTTTATATTTATCGTAGAATAATATTTTAAGTATTTAGGAAGTTAAACTCAGTACAATATAATTTGCTTTTAGTGGGATATATTTAGCGACATTTAATTTAAATGTCGCAATTTCTAATTTCTTATAGTGTATATAAAGGATTTAGTGACATTTATTAGACTCTTTAGCAGCATATTAAAAAGTCACACTAAAGCTTTTAGCGACATAGGATCTAGTGACATTTCTCACAAATGTCACTATAGACTATAGTGACAATTACATATGCCACTAAAGACCAAATTAAATGTCGCTAAATCACTATATGGTGGAACTTAAAATAAAAATAAAAAATTATTACACTAAAAATATGAATTAGTGGCATTTTTTTAATGCCACTAAATCCAATGTCGCAAAAAGCTAAATTTGTTGTAATGACTATTTGTATAAATTAATTGGCAAGTCAGAGTTATCAACGTTATCATTTTGTTCCATTGGAATAACCCTTTTAAAAAGGGGAATCATTAAGCTCAATCATCATTTGTGCCATAATAGCAGTCGTGGCACAAGTAAGAATTTCCCATGGCCAAGATGTCCAGCCATGAGAATTTAAGTTAGAGACTACCGTGCCACAAGTGATCATGGCTAGATTATAGCCACGGGAAACTTATGGTTGTGGCATAAACTCCTTTACTTACCACGGTGATCCCGCGCGTGGCTAATTATATCGTTTTGCCACAAGCATAACCCGTGGTTAATCATATTCTTCAGCCACATAAAATGAATCATTGTAAATTATATTCGTCTACCAAGTGCACCACATGTGGCTACAAATCATTTATACACTAGACTCGTAAACAAATAAATTCAACTAGTAGTATGGATTTAATGTTAGCAATCGGTAACATTCATTCCGCACAAAATGCCTTAGGTAGGATTTGAACCCAAGAACTTCAAATTGGTATACCAACACTCCAACCGCTAGGCCATCAGTTATTTAGTGATAATTGAAGTAATATGATTATACTTATAACATAACACTCCTACCATTTAGTGTATTATTATTATTATTATTATTATTATTATTATTATTATTATTATTATTATTATTATTATTAAGTTGTTGAACAAAATTATTAAAAGTAAGTTTAACAAAATTATAATTAATTGAACAAAATTAGTTGCAAACTTACTAAAAATTAATTTGGTCAACTAATATTCCTAAATGCAACAAAATTAGTCGTATATTAGAATATTTTTACTTGTATTAATAAATATTAATTAGATAAGAATTATTAGTTATTAGTATATTACTATATTATTAGTCATATATTACTAGATTATTAGTCATATATTCTTTTTTTCTAATTTAAAATTCTGACTAAAAATTGATTTAGTAGCAATTTAGACGGAAATTCTGACTAACACTTGTTAGTTAGAACATTAGTTAGAAACTTTCAGTCAAAATTGCTCCGTGTTGAGCACCATATCTGTTGATGCAAGGATGGGTCTGTGGAGCTGCTGTCAAAGGCTGGGTTGCACACTCTTGGTTGGCCTGCTGCTGCTGCATAGCTTGTTCTTGGTGCTCGTGCTATATTGCTTGTTGCTGCTGGTGGTTTGACTTGATGTCTTCTGATAGGCTATGCATTGTGTGTTGTTTGTTCTTGCTGATGAAGATTTGAGCTGTACTGTGATGTAATTGGAGGTGTTGCTGATCAATGTTGGAGTGCAACTGCTGTGCTGTTATGTAGCTGGTTCCTCTAATGATTTGCTGACTGTTCTGTGCACCAGTATGGATTTTGAGTTGATGTTGTTTCGAAGGTGATGTTGCATCATTGGTTGGTATTGGGCTGGCTGCTTTATACTTATGCTGCTGACATGAAGCCAATTGTGCAGCTGTTTTATTTGTTGCTGCTTTCATTGGTGAAGCTACTGGTCTTCACTTTTGTTGATAGTTTGTTTTGCATGTATCTATTACTAGCTTTGTATAGTTGCTTAATTAGCTGGCGATTTTTTAGTCGGCTAGTTTTGCGGCCTCGGTTTTAGCCCGTATGCACATGAAGAGTGGGCCGAGTCAACCCTTCCTAGAACATGGGTCTTGGTTCCACACTAATGCAATTAGATTTTTTCGAGTGGCCTTGGACTTGATGTATTTGTTTTGTTCTGGTGAATGAAAAAACTTTTTATTTTCCAAAAAAAAGTGCTCCGTGTTTTTGTATAGTAACGGTTAGAGAAAGAAAAATTATTTTTCATGTCTTCTTGAATTTAAGAGGATGATAAGATCTGATTTTCACTAAATAAAAAGTTGGAGAAGTCTTGGAATAGGTCAGAAACAACATTTCTCTCTTTTGTTTAAAATACTTTAATCTTACCTAAAATCATTGTTTAAGGTCTAGTTTGACCATTTGGTATGTGAAAAAAGCTTCTCAAAAATAATTTTAAATGTTTATTTTCAAAATATATTAAATTGAATCATTGTTTATAGAATTTTTTTCTTATATTAAATTAAAACAAAGAAAAATAATGACTTATTTTCTAATAAATATAGGGACAATTTGATCAAAATAATCCCAACTATCACCCGTTGGCCAAAAATAATACGTACTATCAATTACTTTTAATAATCCCAATTGTTCTCATAATTTGTTGAAAATATACACACCTCCTTTTTAACCGGCTGCAACAGGTAACTGTTCCACTTTTTTCTTTCTTTTTTGATTAATAGATGAAGGGAAAGAGTTAATTTTAAACAGTTAAGTAAAAAAAAAGAAAAAAAGGAAAAGTCACTTGTTCCATCCGGTAACAAGGGGGTGGGTATGTTTTCAACAAATTATGAGAATAGTTTGGATTATTAAAAAATAATTAAAAGTTGGGATTATTTTTGGCCAACGGGTGATAGTTGGGATTATATTGAGCAAATTTTCCTAAATATAGAACTAATTATGTTGGATGAAGATTTTGAATTTAAATAATTGACAAACTTTTAATTTTTATAATTTTCTCTTAAAATATACTATCCGTGGCAAGATCAAAATTTGCGATAAATTCAAATTCAGGTGTCATAATTTATAACACAGTCACACAATAGCTATTTAATCGTGACCTATAAGTCCTTATTTGCCATCATAAATATTTACTCGAGACATAATTGGTCTCACAAATTTTTTTTAACGATAAATATTTCGTTGTAACATAATTTTTCGTACAACTTTTTGTTTGCCACATTAAAAATAACTTTCCCGTGGTAAGATTTGTGGCGCAAGTGCTTGTATGCCACGATATTAATTGACCCGTGGAAAAAGTGTTTGTTTGCCGTGGTATATATTTACCTGTGGCATAATCTATGGCACAGGTGCATCTTTGCCACGATATATATTTACCCGTGGCAAAAAATTTGTGTATTATTGTGATATTGTCGTGAAACCTATTATTTCCGTGGCAACATCAAAACTTGCCACCGATTTTGAAATCTCGTGGCATAATTAGTGGTACAAGTGATTATTTGTAGTAGTGTTGGTTTTCTCATTTTCTATTACCATCTGATCAATAATTGCTTGATTACGAGCAAGACTAGCTGATTCACTACTACAAATTACATTTGTTGCAACACCACAAAAATGTTGCATTAAATCCTTTAAATGTTGCAATAAAGCTTATGCAACATTTTTTAAAGTGCTGCCTTAAGTCGCGTTGCATTAGCTAAATGCAACACTTTTTTAAGTTTTTGCAGCACTTATTAGAAGTGTTGCACATATTTGATAGATGCAACACTTTTTTTCAAAATCAAATGCAACACTTTAAATTAAAAATGCAACACTTTAAATTAAAAATGCAACACTCTATATAAGAAATGCAACACTTTTTCTTATTTGTCAATAAAATATATGCAACACTTTCACCATTAATTGCAACACCCTTTCTTTTTCCACCAAGATATAGGCAACACTTTTACCGACTATTGCAACATTTTTCCTTTTTCCCACCAAAATATATGCAACACTACAACTAATAATTGCAACATTTTTTCTTTTTCTCGCCATATATATGCAGCACATTTTTGTAGCAATTGCAACATTTCTTATTTTACCGTCATAATGATGCCAAATCCAATACCAAAATTTCATAAATTATACAATGATGACAAAATAATATAAAATACATAGCAACAAAAAAGTTCAATAAAAGGTATATACAACTTCGTTTGAATGTTTTAACATATCATAATACATATATAACTACTAGCAATATTATTATTATTATTATTGTGTATCTATAAACAATACAATGTCTACATTATTAAAGTTGGTGGACATCATTTGGTGTCAAGATAATATCAAGTCCCCGAACGAAGATCAATGTGAACCTGTAATAATAATATAAATATATGATTAGTATATGAAAAATAATACCTTTCTAAGATAATCTACTACCTCCATCACATTATAAACTATGACTTTGAAAACAAGGAAAAAAAGTTCAATACAACACAAACCACAACCAAAAATTTTGCATTTTAGCTATACTTATGTAGCCACAATTCATTAAGTTTAAGGATTGTTATGTGTCATCAGTGTGTGTTTGCTTCAGGGATACTTTACGTTGCTGCATAATGATGTTTTTGGAAGACTAATACACGATCTCTAATCTCTATCTTCACTATACTAGTAATGTAACCTTTTTTCCCAACACTTTCAAAACAAAAACTTAATAGTAATCGACTAATCCTCATAGTAATCATATTCTTAATTAATCCTAAATTCTAACACCTACAAGTTGATTATCAAGCTCTTTTAATAACTAATAATACAAATTCAAATAAGCAATTAATTCAAACGTTCGCACTATATAGTAATAATATAGAACTCAATTTAAAAGCAAATCAATGTTCATAGTGTATTTAAATACTTAGTTTTCGAGAGCACAAATTTCAAACACTTAATCAACTACTTTCACATTTTAGATAACAATCAAGGTTGTTAGGATCGGATAACCTTACAACGTTACAAAATTCTTTGAGTGTTTACTATTCAAACAATGGAGTATTTTGTCCTCAACCTACCCCGCCCCTTTCCTTTTCCTTCTTTCCTCTTTTTTACTAAAAGACTAATTAATGTTTTAAGAGTCACTAAACCCATATAGGCAACAACCATGATAAAGCCTTATACCAATAAATGGGATTAGCTACAAAAACTAAACCCATTAAAGTATGAGATGCACAATAATAATTTTCCTTTTCCAACAATTCCTATTTAATTCTATATATTATTCCAAACCCAATTTCTAATTCTTAAGCACAGCTCCAATTTATAATTAATTCAACATCAACCAAAGGATTTATATATATACTGAGAGATGGCTAAGAAAGAAGACTCACAAACATCAAATAATAATAATTCTACACAATACAAACCATCCCAGATGTAAATGCACACAAAAAGATACAATAGATAATTAGATCCCAACGACATAATTGTGCAACAAGGGCATTACCTTTTCATAAAAAATCCTAAATGTCCAAGAAATTGTAGTACATGTCCTGAACAAGAATGGACCAATAATTTGGGTTAAATGTCGAGAACTATTAAATAATAATTCAGCTGACACCATAAACTTCTCACTGAACTATTAATAAACAGAAATAAAATGATGTTCATTCAATCAAAAAAACATTTATCCCATTTCCAGAAACATTTAAACAAAAGTTAATTAACAGGGCATTTCATACTTTGGTGGATGGAAAGATTCCCCAACTTGCCGCCACAACTCGTACGTAGTAACCTGTAAAAAAACGAGAAATTTCAGAATGCACAACACCATTCCCTTGTCCTTGAAATATGACTAGTGTACATCCAATCTAAGCTAATGAGGCAATAAAATCAATCAATGGATCAACAACCTAGAATCTACAGCTCTCTAGAGCAAGGCATTTTGTGCAAAAATCTTGTACCAATGATTAATGACTATCACCAAAAAAAATTTCAGCCCTTGTACATTTTAAATAGAAATTATAGCACTTGGAACAAACAAGCATACCCTGTCATATCCACCCAACTGAACCACAGCTCTCCATAACCTAGACAACAAAAGATTATGAGCATCTATGTCAATTAAGCAAATTTAACACTCCTAAAAAAAAGAAATCAGGTAAATTTGTTTGAGAGGTAAACACAAAACAAAGAGGCCATACTTCAAGCAGTTCAAAGGCTCCCCATAAAACTTGGGTGGTTTGAATTCCATACATCTACCCTTATGTTACTCATTTGGGAAGTAACAGGTTAAGCAATTGATCTACTCAAGGGTGCATCAAATGAATTTTTTGAGTGTTTCAATATCTTTGGCTTCTTTTACTAATTGACAAACTCACCTAAATATTGAAGGTAAAAGCATATGTATAACAATTAGTTTTACTATTACTGAAAAAAAGTCAAAAAAATTAGATAAAAAAAAAACAGTTGTTATATGCTTTATAATAGCAGCACACAGTAACAAGACAGCATCATACAACATTAGCGATGGTAGCACACAATAGTAGCGACAACAACATAACTACAGCAGCAACAACAACATGTACAAGAAATGACAGCAGCACGCAACAACAACATGACGATAATAGATGTAGTAGCTCGCAATCTTGAATAAAATCAGTAATCCTTTGGCAATACGATGGAGTTAGTCTTCTAGGGGTTACATAGACTTTGGAAAGAATATCCCAGATTTGCTTGGAGGTCTTGGCTTGAGATATTAAAGGAACGAGACCAGAGGATAGAGTGGCAACAAGAGAACCGCATATGAGTTTGTCTTGCCTAGTCCAGTAGGAAAAGTCAGGGTTTGGCACAAGTTTGGCATCGATAGTGATGGTTTCGGAAAGTGCATCGATATTGATTTTTGCAAATTTTAAAGTCAGCGTATAATACATTAAGAAAAAAAGTTGTGCAGTTAATTAATTAGGTTAAAAGGTGAATAAGAATTAGTAGGCAAAGTTTAGGGTTACATATGAAGTAATCAAACAAGGAAAATTAAATTCACAGAATCATCTTTACACATGAAGGAAAAGAAAATTCATCTTTACAAATGAAGAAAAAAGAAAATTCAAAGTCATACAAATCAAAAACATGAAACCCTAAAATTAGATTACCGTTCTATGTGAAAACTTAAGTGAAATTGAAGCAAAATCAAAAATATAATTCAATAATTACGCCAATGTTCGTCATTAAATTTGAAATTAACAAAAGACTCATGATGAATTTAAAGAAGATATGACGATTGATTGAAAGAACAGTGCAAATTACATACCGAATCTGAAAATTGCTCTGTCGAATCGAAGAGAGTAGAGAAAAACAGGCGAAAAGCGAACTGGCGAGAAATAGGCGAGAAGCAAACAGGCATGGAAGAGGCGAGAAGCAGAGAAATAAGGCAAATGGTGAGAAGGAAGAAGTTAGCCGACTTTTTCTTTATGATTTTTTTTAATGTTTTTTCCTTTTATTTTCTTAAAGGAGGGAAATTGCCCGCTCCATAATTCCAAAATTTTATTTTTTTGAAAAAACTAAACTGTAGCAACATTTTCTTAGAAAATGTTGCATTATAAATATTAAGCAACACTTTTTAAAAGTTTCATTTAAGATATTGGTTAATCAATCAAATGCAACATATAAATAAGTGTTGCAAATAAAGTGTTGCTACAACCTTAAATTTTAGTAGTGATTGCTGAGCAAATAATTCGTTCCATTTTCCTAATTCCTCAATCATCATTGATAATTGTCTAGAAAGAGATTCTTGACGTTGTTCATCCTGTAAACACTGAGCAGACATATTACAAGAAAAATCCAACGATAACTGTCATCCATGCAATGTCAAGTATCTAACCGTTGCCCATATATTTGGCTAGACTCAAAGACTCGGGGTTCAATTCCGTCAATATCATATGTCTAAATCATCTTAGTAAAAAGTGTAACCACAAGAGACCAAGTATTTCATATAATCTTGAAATCTAGAGAAATATGCGTGGAATTGCTCACCTTCATATTGCAAAAAAGAATATATAGCCATGGATAAAGATGAATAACATAATAAAAAAAACTAAAATTAAAAAAAATTACATAGAAACCAATATATGCAATATGAATAAACAAATTAATTATTTGTTGCTTCCCCGGCAACGGCGCCTAAAACTTGATGTGCAAATTTATTTGACCGCAAGCGTACGGTGTACGCATAGATACGGGTCAAACATAAGAAAGCTATGACAAGAAACTAGCTAATTTCTACTAATTATATTTCTCAAAGAAAAATATGTTGGATTGGTTTTTGTCTACCAAACTAAAAATGCTTTTAAAAATGGGTTTAAACTATATGATGAAGAGATCTAAGGTGTCAGAAATCCCCTAAATTCTTGTATGATCAAACTCTTGTTAGTGTATATGAAATTTCGTATTAATTATGTGAATAAATATGATCTTGTTAACCTTAAACTCTTGCTCTATTGATTAACTATTAGATTTAGACCCTATTAATTTCAATTCTCACACGCTAGCTAGTAGTTTATTGAATGAATTAATAAGAATTTAACTAAAATTTACCCTAAAACAACGTTGATCCTAATCTCACACGCTAATTCTGTTGACTAGTCCTACAAAGCATATTTAATTTAGGGTTGATGGCACAATTCAATCACATTAATCCTAATTTCATAGACACATTTAATAATGAAATCATACTTGAATTATAGGTTGAAACCCTAACTATAGAAAATGGATTTACTCACTATTCATGGTGGAAACAATGAACACAAACCCTAGAATGAACTTAAGCATGATAAAAGATAATAATAATGATATTTGCAAGGAAAACCAATTATTAAACTATGAGACACACAATTAAAGATCTAAGGACAAAAATAGGAAGAATCATACTACTATTATTAAATGACAATTTCTAAGAAAACAATTAAAGTATGACAATTAAACTAGTACAAATTTGATGAAGAATGATTAAACTAATAATGAGAAAGTTAATAAAAGACAAGAAATTAAAGCTTACAAGAATTAAAATGGTGTTCAAATGGAGAGAAAGATGAAGGAGGAAGAAGGAGAAGATCAGGTTTTTTAGTCTCCCTCCTTGTGCTCCACTCAAGGAGGCTTAACCTAAATGCTCCTCATCAACACCTAAATAAACCCTAACAAGTTAATTAAAAATAAAGATAAATAAACATTACAAAATTAAATAAAGATAAATAAACGTTACAAAATTAAACCTAAATAAACCCTAACTAGGCAGCCGAGTTGGCTTTTTTCGTTGATAATTTCAGCAAAATTCAAACGATAGTCATTTCTTGCTCGATTATCGGAATTAGGCAACGGCGCCAAAAACTTGATGTGCAAATTTTATTTTAACCGCAAGCGCACGGTGTACGTGTAGTCGCGGGTCGAACATAAGGAAGCTAGGACAAGAGACTTGCCAATCTCTACTAATTATATTGCTTAAGGAGAAAAAGAATTGATTGGTTGTGAGCTAGCAACTAAAAATGCAATAATAAAGATGTAGTTTAACTATATGATGATGAAATCTAGGGTGTCGGGAATCCCCTAAAGTCTTGCATGATCCAATTCTCATTAGTGTCTATGAAGTGTAGGATAAATTGTGTGATTAAATTTGATCTTGTTAATCTCAAACTCTCGCTCTGTTGATTTACTATTAGATTTAGACCATATTAATTCAATTCTCACGCGTTAACTTTATGGAACGAATTAATAAGAATTTAACTAAAGTTTACCCTAAAGCAAAGGCGATCCCAATCTCACACGCTAGTTCTATTGAATGGTTCGACAAAGCATATTTAATTTAGGGTTAATTAGCACAATTTAATCACTTTAATCCATAATTTGATAGACACATCTAAGAATCAATTCATGCTCAACTAATAGGTTCAAACCCTAACCCTAGAAAATGGATCTACTCACTAATCATGGTGAATGCAATTAAAATAAACCCAAAGATAATATTAGACATGACTAACAATAAATTAAATGACAAAGTAAGAAAATCAATGATTAAAAACCAAATGAAACCACAAATAATTCAAATAACAACAATGAAGAACAAACTACTTTTAAGGAATAACAACTTCTAAGAAATTAATTAAAATTTGACAAAGGAAGATTAAACTAATACAAAATTGATAAAGAAAGATTAAACTACTAATAAGAAAGACAAGAAATTAAAAGCTTACAAGGAATAAAAATGGTCTCTAATGGAGAAAGATTAAGGAGGAAGAAGAAGAGGGTTTCAATCTCCCTCCCTCATGCTCTCTCAAGGAGGCTTAGG
This sequence comes from Amaranthus palmeri, assembly GCA_019776075.1. Lineage (NCBI taxonomy): Eukaryota > Viridiplantae > Streptophyta > Magnoliopsida > Caryophyllales > Amaranthaceae > Amaranthus > Amaranthus palmeri. The sequence continues at coordinate 100,532 of JAAKBH010000770.1, forward strand.
AGACTCTCTAATATGTTTCTAATTACCTACTAATAAACCCTAAGTTAATTTAAATTAAAAATAAAATAAAATGAATCATAATTAAAGTAACTAAAACAGAATGCACGAAAAAAAACAGAAGAAAAAGCCGACTCGGCGGCCACTTCCAGGCCCCGGAAGCCGAGTCGGCGATTTGGGCTGACAGCTTCAGCAAATTTCAAACGTTCGCCATTTCTTGCTCGGTTGTCGGAATCAGACGTATAATATACCGTTGGAAAGCTCTTGAAGTCTATTTTCCAATGCCGCAAACCTTAAATCAATATGATCTTCCTATCAAAAGTTATGGCCAAAAGAGTAGACATGTATCAAATTTCACCTCAAAACTTTTGCATTAACAACACTTATCAACTCTTTTACTCTTCATGGCTTGACAAAATTGATAGCTTGATACGTTCTTTGAGCAATGTATACAAGATTAGCACCGAACACCCACAAAAACAACTCAAAATACCATAATTCACCCGTTTTTCCATACTTAGACCATGAGACACCGAAATAGAGTGAAACCGAACGAAATGACCCCGAATCGCCTTCAAAACACCGCAAAGGAGCATAAAAATATAAACGATTAGTGCAAATAATTGCACTTATCAGCATATAATATACTATTGGAAATATTTTGAAGTCTAGTTTTCAATGTCGCAAACATTGCATTATTTTGATATTTATGTCAAAAGTTATGACAAAAAGAATAAACATGTAACAAATTTCACCTCAAAACTTTTGCCTTATAAACACACTTATACTCTTTTGCTCATTTTCTTTGTAGAACATCTTCACCCCCGTGCTAAAATCCCCTTAGTAAAGTATGGCATCAATAAAACTATAAGAATTATGCTTAAAACAATCAAAACCACTCAAAATCAACATGAATAACCAAAACGAGTAAAGTAGCATAAATCATCAAAATAAGCACTAAATTACTAACAAAACCATCATTAAGGAATATGAAATGATATAAATAAGTGCAAATAATTGTACTTATCACTATAACATATCCTCTTTTAAAAGAATTGGACTTTTTTTCGGTTCTTAATTGTTTCTTCTTGTCTTTGAACTCCATTATAATTTTTCCAAATAAACATTGAATTACTAACAACGACCATCATTAAGGAGTATAAAATGATCTTAATAGGATGATCTTGAGTGCTAAAATCTCGATTCTGATCTATGATTCTACGATCTTACGATCCAAAATGGGTGACCGATCCGTATCGTAGGTAGGATCTCTTAATCTGGTAGAATCGGACGATCAAACTAATACGCTCAAAAATTTAGGTGATAGGATCATAACACAATTCAACGATCCTACGATTTTACGATCTAATCCTACATGGGTAGTTTCAATCGTAAAATATTTTCATATTTATACAGATTTCACTTAAGTAGAAATATATACTTAAAGTAATATATATATAATATATATATATATATATATATATATATATATATCTATATATATATATATATATATATATATATATATATATAATATATATATATATATATATATATATATATATATATATATATATATATATATATATATATATATATATACTATATATATATATATATATATATATATATATATATTACACTACAAAAACATTGCAACTCAGCGACCCAAATTAGCGACTGGACAGATTTAGTCGGTATTAGTTTGACTTTACCGACTATCCTCCTACCAAATAAGTAGTCTCAGGTTAGTCGGTAAAAATATGGTCAACATTTGAAGTTTGACTTTACCGACTATCCCCCTACCAAATAAGTAGTCTCAGATTAGTCGGTAAAAATATGGTCAACATTTGAAGTTTGACTTTACCGACTAATTTCCTACTAAAAACTGAGTCGACAGCTAGTCGGTACAATTTAAAAAACATCTTTCAAAAAAAAAATAAAAAAAAAAACAAAATCTCTTTTATTTTTACAGCGACTATTTACCAACTAAAATTTAGTCGGTAGCAGCGACTATGTACCGACACAATTATGTAGTTGGCGGTCCGACTATTCACCTACTAAATGATATTTGGTAGGTACGCCGACTAACTTAACGACTCAATTATTTTACCGACCATTATATACCGACTAAACGTATTTAGTCGGCGGTTAGTCGGTATTTACAAATACCGACTAATTTACGACTATATCTCGCAGTCGCTAGTTTGCAATTTTTTTGTAGTGATATATATATATATATATATATATATATATATATATATATATATATATATATATATATATATATATATATATATATATATATATATATATATATATATATATATATATATATATATATATATATATATATATATATATATATATATATATATATATATATATATATATATATATATATATATATATGTGAACTTTATGAAATTCAAGTTTTTCTTAATTTGCAGTTCAAAAATGATTATTAAAAGTATTTTTTTGCTCAAAACATAATAGAATAAGTCAAAAAGTTTTTACTTACACCTTAAAACTTAAAAATATATAGAACAAATATAAATGATAATCCATAATTCAAAGCATATTGATGCATATTTGTAGAATCACACGATCCCACAATCGATTCTACTGATTTCGATCCTACTTCTTTACGACCCTAGATAGAATCCCGATCCTAATAACCCGTGTTACTAGTGTGGAATCCCTAAAAATCTTTTTTCATTGCCTAGTTACTCTTTTTACGTGTTATGTGACCTAAAATTCTGTAGTTGTTGGGTTTAAAAGCCATCCTCCAAAAGCATCTCATCTTAACCATTGATTATTCTAATAGATGTTATCCATTTATTCTTTTGACAACTAAAAATCATTAAATTGCAAATAACATACTTTAAAATAACTAAAAATCTTTAGTATAATTAAGTATGATTTAAAAAAGTTTAGTTTAACATAGGTTAATAAATAATTATAAGTAACTAGCAATAACATTAAATTTCATATAAATATTTTTTTAAGTTAATACGATGGTTGGACTCAACCACTATAGAATTAGCCTTATTATTTGGCAATACAGATGTTATGTTGATATATCTTTAGTGCTTTCAATCACACCAACATTAAGAACTATCATATGACCATGGCACAAGTACCAGGGCCGGCCCTGGGGGTGGGCAAGAGGGGCCACCGCCCAGGGCCCAATTTTAAAAAGGCTAAATGTAGTAAGAGAAGGGCCCAAGTGATTAAATACATTAAAAAAGGAAAAAGGCCCCGTGAATTTAAGTTATAGATAGAAGGTAAAATGGAAAGAGTGATAGAACCAAGGATTTAATTACTTCTTTGGGAAAAGCAAATATTCTGATTTTTGGAAACCCAATGCTTTGGAAAGGAAAATTACTTTTTTAAAAATCTAATCTTCTTTTATGCTCTATAATCAATAATGGCAATGAAAGGTTTTATTTTTCTTTGCAAATTTAAATTGATTTAACTTATTGTGCTATCTCTACATCTTCTCATCTTCTCATTTATGCAAAATAATTAGTTGCAGATCCATCCTACCTTCTGCAATTTTGACATGAATTCTAATAATATAATTTAATTTTCTTTTTCATACCTTTGAAGTTTTGTGAAAATGACCATTAAATTCAATAGTAATGAATCCTCCATTGCTTAGTAAAGCTTCATTTACAACAACAAACCTGTTTACTGTATGAATGCATTTTGTTTTTATAATTGCTTCTACAAAGTAGAAGTCTTCGTGGTGGTTTGAGAAAAATGAGTCCTTATACTTGCTTCTACTACTGATAATGGAAATGAATTGGTAGGTTTTTCCTTTTTCTAAATGGTTTTTTTTTAATTATAAAATCTTCTCTGTTTCTCCATTATTGGGTTTTTTTGGAACTGTATGAATGCATTTTGTTTTTCAAGTTGATGAAGTCATGATAGCTAATAGGCTTTTTTTATAATAGTTATTGTCAAATTAATGAATTATGGTATTATGTGTAGCATTGTCTTTAGTCATCCATTCTCTTTTGCTATTGTTAGCCATTGTTTGTTGATAATGATGAATTGTTAATGCGATTACATGCCTGTAAATTTGCTAAGTGTTTCTATTAGACATATTTGAATTTATGTAGATTTAAGTAGAATTGTCAAATCCTTTTTGATGAAACGGTGCATAGGAGAAAATTTCGAGCTTCGATTGTGCTTAACGAGTTTTTTGGTATATAGTGCTTCTTTATTTTTCATAATAAGAGGCCCCAATTTGATATTTCGCCCAGGGCCCCGAAAAGACAAGGGCCGGCCCTGGGCACAACTCTGCAAGATCATCCTATCATTTAATATCATCTCAATTAGATCTTAATTTGATTTACTACATTTGTGAATCTTGTGTGGTAATTATATACGTTTTCTTTCTACGTTACAAAAAAAGACAATTTTTCGACCAAAATCCACCGACTAACCCCAAACAGCTGGAAATTATTGACTGACTTTCCGACTAACACGAATTAGTCGGAATTTCCGACTTCCGACTAACTCGCTACTGAATCAATTTTTAGTCAGAAATTTAAGTTTTATAAAAAAAGAAAATTTACCATTCATTATTTTTCGACTATTTTCTGACTAAATTTTAGTCGAAAAAATTATCGACCATTTTCCGACTAAAATTCAGTAGGAATTTAGTCGTAAAAATTTTTCCAAATATTTTGCTTCGCAAAAAGTTTCCAAAAAAAAAAATTAAAAGTGAAAGTAGTCAAAATTATATGCTATGTAATGAGATAATTTTCCGACATAATTTTCTTTGGATTCCCAGTTCTAATGATTACAATCAAATGTTATGTAATGAGATACGTATTACTCCTCTAAAAATTATATATGCTATGTAATGAGATCATTTTCCGACATAATTTTCTTTGGATTCCCGGTTCTAATGATTACAATCAAATGTTATGTAATGAGATACGTATTACAATCAAAATTATATGCTATGTAATGAGATAATTTTCCGACATATAATTTTCTTTGGATTCCCGGTTCTAATGATTACAATCAAATGTTATGTAATGAGATACGTATTACTCCTCTAAAAAATTCTGCTGCTCTTACTACTACTAATACCACTATTACGACTAAAGTACTAATAATGCATTAATACGACTAAAAATAACTACTACGACTAATACGCTAAATAACTATAAATTACTAATAATCTACTAATACGAGTAGTATTATACTTATACAACTAATATTATACTAATGAAACACTAATACAACTAATAATGTATTAATACGACTAATAGGACTAAATAACTAATAAAGTAATAATAATGTACGTATATAAGTGGTAATATACTTATACAACTAATCATATACATATTATTATATAGAAAATTTTATGCCACGTGGCATTTATATACAATTTTCATTTTCATATGTCTTTTTTGCATTGAAACTCTTAAAACACTTTAAATTTAATTATATTGAATCTCTTAGTATTCATCAATCAATTTAATTCTTCTATTTTTTTTGTATCATATGTTATAAAAATAAACTCTTTTATCTTCTAGATTTAATTATACTGAAGAAAAAAAGACAAAATTTTTAAGATTTTTTGTTAGTGACACATACATAGTTTGGCTTATTCATATGATTGAATTTCAAAGTGTTCATTTAGTGCATCCCACATACTTAAGAAAGAGTAGATGGTGAGTTGAGTTTATTAATTATTTTAATTAGTGTGAAAATTGAGATAAAACTAGAGAAATATATGGGTTTTTGCTTCGTTGCTATTTGAATATGTAATTTTATCTCAGAAATTTTATGAGTGTAGATATGGGATAAAACAAAGCTTATAAATTGAGATCAAATTTTGAAGAGTTGAGTAGAGATGAAATGGAAGTAAAGAGAAAGAAGATATTGATGAAGATGATGTTTAATTTGTTTTCATGCTGATATGTTGTGTAATTTTGAATGTCATAATAATCAAATATTTGTTGTTATGATGACGATCATGTTTAGTAAGCTTTTGTTTTAAATATCACTTCTTTTCAAGGGTTACTAAATATTTTTGATAGAGAATACTAATATTAGGTTATTTGATAAACTTAACACAAATTGAAGATATTTTGTATTATAGGTAGTTGATATTGTTTTGGTTATGTAAAAATTTTGTAGATTTAATTATTCAAAATGACATTTGTATTAATTTAACAATGTCTAAACCAATACTACATTTTTTTTATAAAATAGTTCTATAATCAAGTGCATAGCACGGGTAAATACCAAGTAATATAATAATACACAAATTCAACTAATATGACTAATATTGACAAATGTATGACATCTTTTGTTCAACTAATAATATATTAATTATACACTAATACGACTAATACAACTAACAGCAACAACAACAACAACAACAACAACAATAATAATAATAATAATAATAATAATAATAATAATAATAATAATAATAATAATAATAATAATAATAATAATAATAATATCTCTTGATTCTTTAGATGAGCTTGCAATAACTAACATTTTGAAGAAATTTAAAGTACTTAATTTTTTCATTGTGTTGGCTCTCTTAAGTTTTGATGATGACTATTTTAGGAAAAAATTGCATGTATTAGAGAATGTTTTGGAGATTATGTGTAGGACAATATCTGGTCTTGATAAAGATCATTAATAGTGCCTAAACTTGGTCCATAAACTGTGTATATGTCAAATATATCCAAGAAAGTTAGGCAAAAGAAGATATCTTAGGATGTCAAATGTAGACATGAGGTTTACTGTGTTATCAAGTTTGATGATCTGATGATACTTGTTGATGGAGACAGTGCTTTGTTCCCAAGACTCAAGTCTGAAGAATTAACGTGAGCTGAAAATTTTGTAGAACATATTTTTCTGATTATTAGTTGATGGCTTAATGCATCGGGTAAAACTAATTAGTTGCATCATTAATTTAATAAGTTAGTTGGCAAAATTTTTTTATTAAACAATAGGGGCAAAAGTAGGTCCGAAGAATGGAGATATTGCTTTGTTCCCAAGACTCAAGTCTCCTTTTACTTTTTCGCATCAAATTTAAGTTTTAACTCAACAATCAAATTCCACAAAAATAGGGGCAAAAATACTTAAAACTTATTAAACAATAATTCAACCCCCTACTCTTGTTGTCGTCCACCATCTCTAATCGGTTCTACACATTGGATATCTCCCTTTGAAAGGAGAATACTATTTTTTTTTGTTGTACCACGAACAATCTAAGAAAAATATGGTTGAAGGTTCTAGATGTTGATAATGCAAAAGGCAAATGTTTGACTTAGTAACATTGATGATTAATTGTTTAAAAGTCACAGTCTAATTAGCTTTCACTAGACGTATATGTTGGACCAAAGTCCAACGTTGGGCTTATATGTAAGTATTTATATGTGATTATAATTAATTAAGACTATCTTTATGCTCTACTTAAAGTGATCTAATTAAAGTTAAAGAGTTTGGGCTTAAATGAATCAATAGGTTGTGGGCCTTAAATTTGTATAGACTTATTTTATGATTGGGTTCTATGATGGGCTAAATACCATTCACAAGTTATTATATATATATAGTAGTTATGGTCCCTAAGTTATAGATATTTTTTTTCTCCTGATATCCCATTATCAGAGAGAATTAAAGAGTAACAACATTAAGGGTCGTCACTTTAGGGAATACGTGTTAATCTAGAAGATCAATACGCTATCATTTTCAAGATTATCTATCGTGCTATGGAATCAAGTATTCTTTAGTTTTATCTTTTTAGTTTGTTCTTCTAATTTAATATAATCGATCCTGTTTGTTAGTGATGGTATTCACCATTATTTGTCCTATCAAGTGGTATTAGAGGCTTTTGTGTTGAGTTTTTAGAACAACTTTATGTTGTATTTTACGGTGGTATTCTGTTTTCCCCGGAAGTTAATTATATTGGTTAATGGAATGAGTATAATAGAGTAAATAAAATAAAATTACTCAAAGAATGCTTTCCAACCACCGCATGATAATATATTCAATTTTTTTATTTCCCCTTTTTTAAGGGAATTTAACTGTTTTTTTCTTTTTTAAAAAAATCAAAGTTAATATACTTAATGATCTCGAGATTATTTGACCTCCTATATGTGAGCATTTTTCTTTGTTCTATATATTCACTGTAAGACACCTTTAAACTACTCTTTAATATTCTAATCCTGAATTACTTAAATAACGTCCCAAATTCCTGTTATGTATGCAATATCTGGACGAGTGCAACCTTAAGCATACATTAAACTCCCTACTACTGAAGCATAAGGAATATTTTCCATTTTCTTTTTCTAAATTTCATTCTTTGGGCACTAATCAAGACTGAATTTGTATCCCTTAGCCACAGGTGTATCTCCTAGTTTGCAGTTTTGCATGCCATATCTTTTTAACACATTTTCGATATAAGTCTCTTGTGAAAACCCAAGAATACCTTGAGAATGATCTCGATGTATTTTAATACCTAATACAAAAGAGGCGTCACCAAGATCTTTCATCTCAAAATTCTTTGATAAAAATTTCGTAGTTTCACACAAAAAGCTTATATCGTTGTTGGCAAGCAATATGTCATCAACATACAAAACCAAAAAAAGTATTTCCTTCCACTAAACTTGTGGTAAATGCATTCATCAAGCAAATTCATCTCGAAACGAAATGAGAGCATCACTTGATGAAACTTCAAATACCATTGACAAGACGCCTACTTGAGTCCATAGATGGATTTCTTAAGTTTACAAACCATCTTCTTTGGGTCACCCACCGCAAAGTTTTCAGGTTGTTTCATTTAAATTGTCTCATCAATATTACCATTCAGAAACGTTGTCTTCACATCCATCTGATGTAATTCAAGATCAAAATGTGCTACCAATGTCATTATTATCTTCAAAGAATCTTTCGAGAGTCTCTCAAAGAAACTGGAAAGTCTCTTTGTAATTAATGCCTTCCTTTTGTGTTAAACCGAGCTTTAAATCTCTCCACATTGCCACTTGAATCCTTTTTGGGTTTAATTATCTATTTATTACCAATAGGTTTTATACCTTTTGGCAATGTGACGAGATCTCAAACATCATTGTCCTTCATGGATCGTATTTCCTCATTTATGACTTCACGCCATTGTTAAGAATTTACACTTTCCATAGCTTGATGAAAGTTGATTGAGTCATCTTCCATTACAATGTGTTCAAACTCATCTTTTTAGCATCAATCCACTATGGAGAGGTCGAACTTTCATGTTCTTGAAGATGTGCAATGTAATCATCTAGCAATGCACTTCTTTTTTCTCTAGTGGACCTTCTTAATGGCACAACTTCTTGAGGAGCAAGAGTGTGTTCACTGGGAGGATCTCCATCAACATTGTTTTGAACTACGTCATATAAGTAATGTCCGATGTGGGAATCGATTCAATACCAATGACATATGGAGGAATAATAATATTCTCTTCTTCAAAAAGAATGTTTCTAATTGTATCTCCCTTCACAAAATCAACATCCTCAAGAAACCTAATATTAATCGTCTCAAAAAAATGATTTAGCTTTAGGATCATAAAACTTAAACCCCCTTGACTTTTTAGAGTATCCAATAAAATAACAATTAACAGTTCTGGAATCCAATTTCTTTTTATTAGGCCTATAAAGTCATGCCTCAGTTGGACATCCCCAAATATGAAAACGATTTAGACTCGGCTTTTGCCGGTCTATAGTTCATATAGGGTCTTATTATCAGTCGCTTTTGTTGGTACTCTATTAAGAATATAAGTTGCATTGTTAAGTGCTAGAGTGACTCTGGTAAGCTAGAATGACTAATCATGCTCCTTACCATATCTCCTTTGTTTGATTTGTTTTCCTTTTACACATTCAACACACATATCCATGTCGGTGAAAATTAAATGTCCTAAAATTTCATCAAACACAAGCCTTTCCATTGTCCATTGGGAGATATGGCCAAATCTCTTGTGCTATAATGATGCTGATGAATTTTCTTTTGTTGCCTTTCTTTTTATTACTCGCAAAGATAATTGCAAGAATTCATTGTATGAAGCAATAGATACAATTGTATATAGATTATCATTTAGCATTAAAGAACCAGAAATAACCAACTTTGAATCATGAAACAGAACCGAAAATTCAATTCTCCAATGAATAAGAAAAACCAAATTTGTCCTAAGTTGAAATTGAATCAAATTTCGTCGAAAAGACGAAACAATAAATGTTTCATTCAGATCCTAATAAAATTAAGTGTTTAACAATAATCTAAACTTTTCAATTGCTTCTACTTCAATCGTATTGTCGTCTCCCACATAGATGTATCTTTCACCATAATTTGGTATTCGGCAACTCAGACAACTATTCAAACACACACTGATGTATGGTGAAACAAATATGTATGGTGAAACTCTAATACTACGATGCAAAGAATTAAAACAACTATGATAATCATGTAAAACGATGGTTTGAAAGACACTAGGGCGTCGGACATCACCTAATTCTAACATGGAATTCAATCACTTTCATGATTGTATGAAATTGAGCCATGAACATGAGAGAACGTGATCTAATTAATCTCAAGCTTCCGCTTTATTGACTAATATCGATTTAAGACCAACTAGCATTAATCCTCAAATTTTCGTTTTATTGGCTAAACTAGAAGGAATTTAACTCAAATATATCTCAATTCTAAGTTAAACCAATTCTCAAACTTTTGTTTTATTGAAAATGCCAACAAAGATGTTTAAATCGAGATTCATTAAGCACCGGTTCAATCATAGACTCAATTCGCACACAATCAATCAATAAAATATCAATCCATGCTTTGAATTAGGGATTTCACCCTAACCCTAGATAAAGAAACTACTCACAATGCATGATTATGTGAAACATAAAATAAAGAAAAGATAAAAATGAAGAATGGAATAATAATACAGGAAAACTTACGAATCGCGAAAATAACATAAACTGAAAATGCGAAATCCAAATGCTACAAATTGTTCTTCAAACGTTCTTCATTTCTTGCTCGGTTATCGGATATAGACGTATAATATACCGTTGGAAAGCTCTTGAAGTCTACTTTCCAATGCTGTAAACTTTGCATTAATTTGATCTCTCTATCAAAAGATATGGCCAAAAGAGTGAGCATGTATCAAATTTAACTTTTAAACTTTCGAACGAGCAATGATCTCTTCACATGTTTTAGGGGTCTTAGGCTATTTCTCCAAGACTTCACCCTCTTATCACCCTGAGACCTAACAAAAACTGCAATTTTGCCTCATATATCACATAAAACGCAATGTAACGCTCATAAGAAAAAATTATCACAAATTACTAAAAATACTACCTAAAACCCACTAAATCTATATATAAGGAGCATAAAAATAGCACGAATAAGTGCAAATAATTGCACTTATCTGGCACTGAAACCAAATTAACCTCAGAACAACTCAAAATAAGAAGCATACATTTCTTAGCACGTCAAGCGTGGTAATTGTTGCATTGCTTCTTCCTATGATTAAGATTTACACAAAAGAAACAACCCTTATTTCAACATTGGTTGATTTATCCTTTTGTTGTTTCTTTCTTTTATAGCCTCTTCCTTTTAGATTTTGAGGTCAAGATGAGCACTTTCAGTCTTTTCTAGCTTCAACCTTTCCTCTTCCTATACACAGTGTGAGATGAGCTCATTTAGAGGCCATGTCTCTTTATGACAATTATAGCTCACTTTAAACTGATTAAAACTTGTAGGAATAGATATCAAAACCAAGTACACTATTAGATATCAAAACTGATTAAAACTGATTAAAACTTGTAGGAATAGATATCAAAACCAAGTACACAATTATAGCTCACTTTAAACTGACAATTATAGCTCACTTAAAAGTGATTAAAACTGATTAAAACTGATTAAAACTTGTAGGAATAGATATCAAAACCAAGCTAGATGAGACATTTCCATTATATACTCCCTAATATTACCATTACCTTTATATCTCATTGAAATTAAGGTCGTCAAAATTGTACCAATTTCAGCCTTTTCATTTTAGACAAACCTTTTTTCAATATCCGTAAGGAAAGCTTTAGCTGTAGTTCTGTCATCAGACATTGTACCCCTGAATGCTTTAGGTTTGGCCCTTTTGATAATCATCATACACATGCGATTTGATCTCTCCCACCTTTCAAACTCCTTCTTTTGAGGTACTCAAATCAGTAGCAGGTGCGGGTGAGTCAACCCTTAACGCAAGGTCGAGATCCATAACTCCTAAAACAATCGAAAGATTTTTCTTTCCATTCTTTAAAATTCGAGCCATTGAATTGATGATGGAAGTAATTTTTGCAGGATTAGACACAGTTGACAGAGAACAAGAAAAAATTAACATAATAAGCTCACATGCTTTAATTCAAAAACCCAAATAATAATAAGTTTCACTAGTGGAAAAAAAGCTATTGGCTGCTACTTATTGGCTGCGGTTTTTAAACACACGCAGCCCATATGAGTAAAAAAAATGTTGTTAAAAAAAAAATTAATAAGGGCTGCGGTTTTGTCTATTGTCCGCAGCCCCAAAATGTAGCAAAAAAAAAATAGGTAAAGGGCTGCGGTTTTTTAACTGTCCGCAGCCCCAAACTGTAGCCAAAAAAAAATAATATATAAAGGGCTGCGGTTTTTAGTAGTGTCCGCAGCCCAAAACTAAAGCCCAAGCCATTTATAAATTATAACCCTAAAAAAAACCGTGCGCCTCACTATTCAACCCTAAAAAAAAACTCTAAAGCCCACTCTTCCCTAAAAAACCCTAGCTAAACCGTGCGCCTCATTTTAATCCTCCCTCTTCCTCCCTCTTCCCAACTCCTTCCTCTCTCCTCTCTCTATGCAAAAATCCTTAAAAACGATTTTATCAAGAAGAGCAGCTTTCCACTTTGACAATGCCTTTGTTCATCACGGGAACTCCTTGCACCTGCAATATAATACAGTTAATTCCATAGGTTCGAAATCCCACTATGCAAAAACCCTAAAAAACCCATTTCGAAATTTGCTGAAATTTTTAGTTCGAAATCTTGGTGAAGAAACCTTGAAGATTTTGAAGATTTGATGAAGCTTTGATGAAGATTTTAGTTCGAAATTATCAGATTTTCTGGGTAGATTCGTAGATCTTGAATTTTTTCTGGGTAAATTTCCATTTGTTCTGGGTAAACGTAGATTATCAGATCTTCAATTTTTTGTAATTTTTTTCGATTGTAATTTTTTTCCTTCCATTTTCTGGGTAGATCTTCCATTTGTTCTGGGTTTTTTTTGTTCGTTTTTTTTGTTCTGGGTAGATCTTCCATACGTAGATCTTCGTTTTTTTGTTCTTCGTTCTTGGTTTAATAATTTCGTTTTTTAATTTCTTATTAATTTCGTTTGTAAGTTTATTGTTTGTTCTTTCTGGGTTTTTTAATTTCGTTCTTGGTTTAATAATTTAAGTTTATTGTTTGTTCGTTTGTAAGTTCTTTCTGGGTAGATCTTCCATTTCGTTTTTTATTTTCTTATTAATTTCGTTTTTTAATTTCTTATTAAGTTTATTGTTTGTTCTTCCAATTCGTTTGTTTTTTTTTGTTCTAGATCTGAATTGTTTGCATGTTCGTTCATTATCAGATTGTGATTTTTTTTTTTTTCTGAAGTGACTAAAGGGCTGCGGTTCTATATATGTCCGCAGCCAATGGTTTTTTTTTTATTTTGAAATATGACTAAAGGGCTGCGGTTTTAATGTCCGCAGCCAATACGTTTTCTTATTTGCTGCTACTCTAAGGGCTGCGAGACAAAACCGCAGCCCATACCCCTAAAATGACCGCAGCCCTTAAGCTTTTTTCCACTAGTGTTTAATTTAGTAACATCCCATTACAAGATGTCAGTTTTATTTAATATTCCATCTTTGGATGAAAATACTAACTTTTTAGTGACAGCTTGTTGTAGTAATCTAACATTAATAATAAAATAACATGTCGATTATAAAACCTTCCTTTGGGACGATTAAATAATTACATGTAATCCTTATAATTATCACATGTTTATCACCACCCCGAAAAAATTCACACAATTATATAATTAAAGACCTTCTTTTGAGACGATCGATAATAATATAATTTATAGGAATCATCTTTTTATACTGTTAATAATTTAATTTCAACAAAAGAGGTCACTTTGACGACATATTGTATCAATTAAATTACCTATAGTATATATATAAAATCATACTTTAATTAAACTTAAATTATTCCAAATATTCTGTTTTACAATAACATTAAAATTATTGTAATACGAGAGCAATTAGAAAAACATAATTTCAGAAAATCGTGTTTCTCAAAACTTTAAAGAAATTAATTTCCTAAAATATCTCCATTAGAAGTGGATAATTAAATCATAATCCAAAATAAAGAAGCTCAATAATCTTAGGCAAATTCTCAAATTTTGTCACAGGGCTGCATATAGTGGATTCTATACAAATTAAGAGGACTTCAGTTATTTTGTGACAAAGATTCCGCTACGAAATTTTCTAACAACAATAAGTGTTTGAGGAAGTCAAAGTTTGTGGCTCTCAAAATCTAGGTTGTAAAGAAAAGAATTCAGGGTAAAGAATTGTCAATTACACATTTTAGTACAAACTCTGTAGTTGCGGATCCACTTTCCAAGGTGTTACCACCAAACGGTTTCTTAAGGTTTTTAGTTCATATGGGTGTTGTTTTTGCTACGAAGGATGTTCAGCTTTAGTGGGAGTTTGAAAATTCAATTGATGAAGTTGTGTTGACATTTTAGTTATAAAGTTTTCTGCAAAAATTAAGTTATAATAAAGTTTGGTTTTATACCCTGATTGTGTTATGGTAATAGTTTGATCTCACTATTAAAGTGGACCAGTTGGATACGAACATGTTAAGATCACATTGCATGTTGTTTCCATGCTACACATCCACTTCATGATCTATGTCATTCTTTTGTGTTGGTATTGTGATCATTGAGGTCTAGTTACGAAAAAAATATAACAAAGACAGATTTGGTCTATGCTAA